>PISX010014826.1:0-51766 GCA_004024625.1 Mellivora capensis
TTTTTTTTTTTTTTTTTTTTTTTTTTTTTTTTTTTTTTTTTTTTTTTTTTTTTTTTTTTTTTTTTTTTTTGTGGTGAATTTTTCCACCTTGTCATTTTGTCTAGATAAGAGTATATGAAGGAGCAAATAAAATACTGAAAGGATAGCAAAGACCCCAGGAAAATGCACTTTAACCAAATCAGAAGGGACCCCAAATCATGCAGGGGAGAGAGGGGATAAAAAGAACTTCAGAAAAAAATTAAAAAAAGAAAACAAATAAAGAAAAAATATTAAAAAAGAAAAAAAATATATATATATACTTAGACTGGTGACTAGAACAGGGTTACCCACTTAATTTTGGGAGCATTTTGGTCTCTTCGAAAAAACTACCTCCCAAAATTTTAAAGAATGAAAAACATATATAAGGCTAAACACAATGAAGGGATGGAATATGCCTATAAAGATTGAAAAAAAAATTTTTTTAAATTTCTAAAAAAGGAGTTGATAAAGTAAGTGGTTGGGAGAGTAAAGAAAAATAAATTGGAGAGGATTTGCTCGGGCTGGAGAGTAGAACAAGCCCAGAGCTAGATTTAGGGTATATTTTGATCTATTAGAAGAAGTTGTACTCCAAATTTTTTAGAAGAAAAAACACTATGTGTATACAAAAATAAAGTTAAATATAATGAAGGATAAAATATGACTATAATAATGAAGGTTCCAAAAAATTATTATTACTTTTTTATGAAAGGTATTGTTAAGATAAACTAGTTAAAAAATGTTAAAACAGAAAAGGGTAAAAGTTAAAAAAAATTAGCAGAAGAAAAAAAATAAAATTAAAAAAATTAACTGCAAGACTAAAGAATCATGTGGAGAAAGCCATGAGTTCCGTGCTTTGCTTTCTCCTCCTCTGGAATACCGCTGCTCTCCTTGATAAGTGAACTTGGTCTTGGCTAGATTTCTTGTTGATCTTTTGGGGGAGGGGCCTGTTGTAGTGATGCTCAAGTGTCTTTGCCTGAGGCAGAATTGCACCACCCTTACCAGGGGCCGGGCTAAGTAATCTGCTGGGGTTCACTTTCAGGAGCTTTTGTTCCCTGAATGCTTTCCGTAGAGCTCTGGAGTTCAGGAATGAAGATGGCGGCCTCCCAATCTCTGGCCCAGAGGAGCTGAGAGCTCGGGGCCCCACTCCTCAGTGTGCCCTCAGAGAAAAGCACCCAATCACTCCCGTCTCCCTGGCCTCTGGCCGCGCTCCGAGCTCACCCAGCCTGTGACCGGTTCAAGGTAACCCCGAGCTGAGAGCTCACTCCTCGGCTCTGTCTCTGTAGCCAGCTTCCATGCTCCGATACCTGCTAGCTCTGTGACACTCAGACACCCCCGATCCTTCTGTGACCCTGTGGGACCTGGGGCCATGCTGACCCCACATGGGCTTCACCCCAGTTTAGCCTCTGGAGCGATGTCCCTCAGTGGATCAGACTTTTAAAAGTCCTGATTTAGTGCTCCGTTGCTCCGCCACTTGCCGGGAGCTGGCCCCTCCCCCGCGGTCTATCCTCCCGTCGCTTTGGATTCACTTCTCCACCAGTCCTACCTTTCAGAAAGTGGTCGATTTTCTGTTTCTAGAATTTCTGTTCTTCCTCTCTTTGATCTCCCTTTGGATTTGTAGGTGTTTGCAATGGTTTGATAAGCTATCTAGCTGATCTCCTGCTACCTGATGTAGTCTCAGCCTGCTACTTCTCCACCATCTTGACTCCTCCCCTCAGTCTTTATTTTTATATTTAACTACAAATGTCTGTAAGTAGACTCAGACACAAATGGAGTTTGGTACATGATATAGTAGGTCTCACAAGTTAGAGGGAGAAAAATGTTCTCTGCAATAAATAATTTTGGATCAATAATTCTAGTGTTGGGATAATCACTATCAGATAACTATTAATTCAAACTTCATTATAATCATTTATTTGAAAAACAAAACTTTAAAACTATTCAAAATAAAAAAGTAAAGAAATTAGATATAACTTATTTCTACATTTGTAGTTCAAAAAAATTCTTAGACAATTCATGGAAAACAAAACTCAAAAAATATTGATAAATGTGATCATGTGAAAATTTAAAACAATACAGCTTTCAACGTTAGTTTTATAAAAAATATTCATGAATATTGAAAACAAATGATAGGAAGAAATTCAAGTAGTGCTGTTTCTTTGAATATTTAATAATGTCTTTACATAGAATAAAAGCTTCTCCTTTTTCATTATGTAGTAGAAAGAACTGTGGAACCAGTGATTTTCTTAATCTCTCAATTCTAGCTTCCTCCTAGTCTAAAAACATCAATCTCACCAATTTTTAGGAGAATTAAGTGAGAGAACATGTGCACGGTGCTTGGTATATCTTAGCTTTCTCTTATCCAAATAGAGGCAAAATATTGCTAAGAGATATAACTTCTATCACTTAGAAATTTTTGATCTATCAATACTTGTTTCTGCTCCTTTAAGTTTGTGTCTATTCTTGAATCTGGGTTCCTAGTTAAAAAATCAGTGTAATTTTTCAGGCGTGACCACAGGCAATTACAAAATGTTTTTCCATGGTGGCCTTCAGTGGGGGAAAAGAGTCCTCTTCATGGTGACTTGGAGACAGCTAATGCCTTGCAGTTTTTGAAGAAAGTTTCAGTCTAGGAGGGTGACTCCCCTGTCCAGATGGTCATGTTCTTCCCTTAACTGCATTCTTAGTCTGATCACCTCCATTCATGACTCTCTTTGTCTAAGGCCTTGGGCACAGGTCCTCTTTAGGTCTTTCAGCCACAGCCTCCTGGAGTGGGCACAGGACAGACGAGGGAAATCCCCTGATGTCTTACTTTCCTTCAAACTGACTAGTTTTCTACTTCTAGTCCTTCTCCCCCTCCTGCCCCTATCTGAGTCCATAAAACTACTAGAACCTTCTGTTTGGAGCTCCCTTTACAGTAAGATGACCATGTATGTGCTGCTTTATCTGACTCCAGTGTAGCACTGTTCCTTGGGGGAAACTGGATCAGGGGTGTCTGGGGCTTTCTTGGGTTTAAATTCTGGTTTATACTATCACACTAAGTGATTAAAGGCTTAACTCTTCCAGAGTTTTTTAGTGTTTTTTCTTCTTATTTTTCTACCTCTCAAGTCAGGACTAATGAAGTAATAAGAAAACTTTTAATTGCTCTTTTTATAATAAATTTGAGAATCTCATTGTTGGGCTATGGGAAAATGAAATCCAAAAATACTAATTATACTGATAGGACAGAAGACACTATTCAAGAGCAGAAAAATCTCTCCTTCCTCATCTATGTAATTATTTGTCTATCTACCTGCTTATGCATCATCATCTATATACCTCTATCTATCCACATATACATATATAATTATATAATTCTTTTCCTTTAATTTATCCACTTATATGTAATTCCTGAAATTGCCAAATTTTTGTAAAGAATTTAAATGATTAGATCTTAAACCTTATTATTGTTTATAGCACTAATACATATAACACACACTATATGTATATAAATTTGGAAAGAAAACCTATGCAATTTGGAAGCAGAAAACTTTGGTGTCAATCCTATATTATCTGTCCCACTTTGGAAAGTTTGCATAGCCTTCCTGACTCATATTTTCTTTATCTGCAATCCAGAGTAATGATATCACCTACTTTTATAACTGAAGAATTAAATAAGAAAAGGCACACAAAGTACATCATCATAGATGCTCATGGTGTTATTTCCATGTTATGCCATAAATCCAAACATATATCTGTTACAAAAACAAATAATTTCAAGAGTATAATGAACATTTTATGTAACATTTTATTTCCTTATAAGTTACTTCACATCATCAACTCTAGATGCCCTAGTTGACTTGACCACCATTGTGGACTCAATTCTGTGTAAAGTTGAAACTCTAGAGAGATGGAAGGGCAAGAATTAAAAAAAAGGCAAGCTACTGAATTGTTCAAACCCCGGGCAAATTATAAAGAGCTACAATTAATGGTTTATTTGTGACAGCAATACCAATGACTATAATAGGCAAGTTAACATATAACGATGCATATTGTTGTCAAACTGTGTGCGGAGGCACCCTGGGGAATTACAAAAGAAGCATAGGATATATAAACTTTTGAGAGAATTACAATGACATTTGTCAGAAACCATGCATTAAACTGTTAGTTAGTTGTTTGGACCTAAGGTACTTCAGTTACAAATTTCTTTTTGCCAAGGAGAACTATGAAAAAGTTACTGAAACGCTGAAAGTGTTCTGAATCGAGAAAGTTCAATATGAAAAGGATAACAAGAAATAGCTATCTTGGGCTCCCAGATGGCTCAGTTGGTTAAGCATTAGACTCTTGATTTAGGCTCAGGTTATGATCTCAGGGTCGTAAGACAGAGCTCCGTATCAGGCTCCATGCTCAGTACAGAGTCTGCTTGAAATTCTCTCTCTAGAGTTCTCCTTTTACATATGTTTTTCCAAAGAGTTATAAAAATGAATCATTTTGTAATATTTACATCTGTCTTCCCTATTGCATTTATTTTCCCCATGTGAAAATTTCAGGAAAATAAATAATAGCTTTATGGTGCTATTGCATTGTGATCAAAATGATACCCCTTAAAATGCTTCTTCAAAATAAATTACAGAAAATATTAAGTGGCCCAGTCACTTCTCTACATTGTCATCTTTTTATTCCAGCCCAATTACTGCATCCAAAAGAAAGTTCTCTTTAACTTGTATAGCTATTTTATCTATTCCCTTTTTTTATGCATTTAATATACTCTCTAGTCATGTACCTACTTTGTGATTTGCTTTCTCCCCAAGTAGCTGTAATAGATGACTACTGTACAGTTTTCTATATGTCACTATCTAGTGTTTCTTCAAAAAAGAAAAAAAAACTCTAGTAATTTTCAAATGGCAATTAGATGGCTTTTAGGATTTTGATATAACTCCCTAAACCAAGATGAGTTGATATTGGTTTTTTGATATCTCAATACCCTTCTTGAATGATACCAAATTTGCTATTTAGAGTTATGCTCCCAATCCCAAGAACACAAGTAACAGGTGCTCTCTTGCCCCTGCCCCCCAAATCAACTTACAGTCACACACCCCTTGTTAGTTTACTCATATCTAATTATCATCTTTATCTGTCCGCAGCTTGCCCTCTGTTCTCTGGCAGGGTTGGTCCTAGGCATTTAGTATTACGCATGTATGCTCATAATAACTTCCTTGTTTAAAATACATAACCAGAAATGCTTACTCAGAGAGCATGATGTAGGACCCAGGGATCCGCACAAAGCTACTTTGGACACCTTTTGAAGAACACTCAACTATGGCAAAACTCAAGTTTTGCCATTAAAAATGCTCCCAGTGTTTTCTATGCTGGCTAAACAAAGTCTTAGTTGCCAGAGCAGCCCACCAATTAAGATCAAACCAATCACCACAGAACAGGTAAATAAACAAAGGACAAAGATGATATGGTATGGCTTTTTTAAAGCAATGTGGAAGAGGAAGAGATAATTGATCTTCTAACTTTTATCCTGTTCTTTCTGTGTACCCTGATTCTAATTTCTGTTTTAGTATTTTCAAGGAGATAGCAAAACAACATTAATTCCAATTATGTAGAAAACTAGCACTGTTTGCTTCCATAACATAATTCTCAGTCAACTGAACTTGTTATCCAAAATGTACTAAAGAAATCATAAGTGCAGTAGGGTTTTTCAAATGTAACATGTTAAATCTTAGTAATATTATTATAATTACTAACTTCATTTTGCCATCAATGTAACTTCTTGTTATTGTTTCCTTCAGGAAACTCCTCATGAAAGGGACCTGAATTGCATTTAAATTTTTGTTCATTAACTGATGCTTTAAACATCTTGCAGAATTTAACCTATTTACATTACGGTAGAGTTTACTCTCCTTATTCAGACACAACACTCTAAGACTGAGATGCCCCTTTTGCTTCCGTGAGCTGATATTGACAGCATTACAATTTAAGAAAATAATATAGGTATATGAACAGTTATTGTTAATACATCTAACACTGATAGTTAATAATAATACTAATAATACCACTAATCCACAGAAGGTTGAAGATAAAACAGAGATGTATTTGCCCATCAAGGAGAAGATATGCAGATCCTCAAAGTTCTAACTGATTTAACAGAAAACTATCAAGACCTGATATTTGGAATGACTATTTTTCTAGCCATCCCAAAACTGATTAGCAGCAATTGGAATGGATAATATTAAGCACTTAAAGATATGCCAGGGGAAATCCTGGAGAGGTTTCTGCATTTAATAAGAGTGAATCATAGGGATTATTTTTTAATATATAACAGTTTTGTAGCACCTCTCTCACCTGTTTACACAAGGAAATGGGAAGATAGTAACTCTAATAATATCTTTTTAAACATTGACAAAATGTAACAAATTATTTTCCTTGAGATATAACTCACAGAATGTACAAAGTTTGCTTGAGAGAACAGAATTGACTAGCAGTACAATATGAACAGTAATATCCACAAAACTGCTAACTCCTGTTTGACTTCTTAGAGACTTCTACATTGCAACGTCATGGTTTGTTTTAGAAGATATGATCAAATATATTTTCGCAGGAATAGGAACACGTTTGCACTCCAGATATTGTGAAGACATATAGAAATGCTTCCTCCTTTAAGGCAACTCACAACTTTATCTGTGAGTGTAAAATCAACATATGGCTTTGTCTTAAATTGTGAAAATTCTGCGTCATTTCTATATTGCCTTTACTTTTCAGCTGGAATGTTAATGAAATCTCAGAGACCAATGTTGGCTTACACAACCATTTAAAATATCTGGAAGCTTCATAATTAAAGGCTGTCTACCTCTCTTCTAACTTTTCTCTATGATCATTAGCAGTTGCTCAGAATGTTGCGCGGGGCTGGTCAGGAGTCTTGAGAATCCTTGTTTGGGCAGAGGTGTACTGTGCCAGCACATGGTAAGGCAAGGGCACGAGACACTAAAAAAAGTTGTCTGAAATCCAAAGCCTGCAAAAGTACAGGTCTTAGGGGGACATATTAAGCATTTTCTTAAAATAGCAAGGAGCTGTTCCTTATCTGATTAAAAAAAAAAAAAAAGAGCTGGGCAGGCATTTCCAATGAGAAAGGAGTATGTTTCCTACCTGAGATATCTATTCTTTTCTTCCTAGAACATTTTTTACGAAAACATGACCTGGAAAACTGGACAGATAGTTCTCCAGAGACTATCAATTACTCTAGGAAGAAACATATGGCAGAGAACTGTCCTGGATAAATAAGGGAAACTCAGAATCAGTTTCAAACTTATTTTTGTATAATAACAAATGTTACCACAAAGAGAAATAAAAGTATTATTCTCTTAACTTATCAAATTTGCATTCTAGCTATGATATTTAATCCTTAGTCTGTCAGAGGAGTATAGGATAAATTATATCCACTCTGATGTCACTAAGTGATCAGAATTCGTCAGACTGGTCTACTTCTGTGAGTTTCAAATCCTCATAAGCACAATATAGATAATCTAGTTCAGAGGAATGTGAGATACAAAGGTGAAAATATATGTGTTTTCATAGAATAAATTGTTAACATATAGCTGTTGAATTTCTTTCTGCCTGAATGGACTTTGCAAGTCCCTCCTGGAATTATGTTCTGAATTTGGAAGCTTTACCATTAGTCTGAGAGAGAGATTGATTCACTACTATCCGTAGTTACAATAAAATTCACCAGAGGAAAGAAGTGCCTTGCTATACATGCAAGAGTCCAAGCAACTGAATTTCCAATAGTTTGTAATCCAGACTGCCATATGAGTAATTGGAAATACACCACATTTTAATTCATGAAGTGGTGATTTTTAATTTTTTGTGGCATATATTACAATGTGAGAATTTGATGAAACTGTTTTTTCATTTGAAAATATGCTTTTCTATATTTATATAGATAATCTGTTTTGAAGTTCCAATTTCAAGATACCTCTGAAACACACCTACCAATAGTAATAACTTTTCTACAAAGGTATAGTGGATACATAGCCTCATATTTATTCTAGGTTCCATTATTTAAATGGGAATCAGGGTTGGTCTTTTATTCTAATTCTTTTAAATTGGTGACTTTGAAATGAGGTCCTGTTAATCATGTGCTGGGCTCATAGAAGTACTCTAAAACGCTAATGATCATAATGTTCAAAGAACTTTAGAAAGTATCGTTCTAACCTTTTATATAACTAATTAGACTTTTACTTCTCTAGAGTCCACTATGATTCTGCTGTTATAGTAATTAAATTATACTCTGGAAACAGACAAACAAATAATCCCCAAAGCTTTCAGTATCTTGCTTGATTTGATACAATTTAATAGGAGAATACACACATTTAAAATAGAAGTACTCCATTTCACTGCTTAATTTTCTTTTAATTTCACTTAAATAAGTTTTCACCCACTAGAATAAACTAATTCAACCATGTTCAACAATTTTACGTTTCTCATAATCTCAGTGTATTGCTGTTGTTGCTTTCTTAACTGGGAAAATTAAAAATTTACATCAAATCAGAAATTATGTTTGAATCCACATTATAGTGCTATTAAGAAGAGAGTACTTGGGGAACCTGAGGACATATTCTAAAGTGAATTTTCAATAAAGAAAACACTACCTGAACTATATTGTCTTATTTAAAGCCAAGTGATAGAGCTGCCAAAAGCTGTAGGATTCTATCTCCAAAGTTCAAACCTGTGCTCTTGTGACTTGGACATTTTGAAAGCTTCCCTGTGCAAAAGTTTGTCAATGGGAAAGAATGAGAATAATAATGTTATTAAACTGAAAGAACCATTGTAAAATGTAAGTGAAAAATGTATGTGTACATTTGTGCATGTATCATTTAATAAATTTAGCTAGTCATCATAAACATTCACAAAATAAGTAAGTCACAAAAACCTTATATAAAAATATGAGGTTTTTAATATAAGGTTTTAAAACTTACACTCTAATGCTTTTTCTTTAAAAATGAAATTCACAAGGATACAATCAAAATCTTCACTTTGCTCACAAAAAATGAGGTCAATTTATATAGTTTTTAAACTTTTCTTCAATTTGTTTTGTTTTCCTTTGATATATTATGGAAACCTCCTCATGTTGGTACATACATAGAATTTACAGAAAGCTTTTAGTTTTCTGATATTCATCCCACAACTAATCTTCTAAGGGAATGATTTGTAGTGATTTCAAGCAGTTTATTTTCTACACCATATCCAATATCATCATACAAGTAGGTGTATTCAGTGAATTGAAGGGATTTTTCTTTCCTAGTTGTTTTGTGCTCTAAAATAGAATATCAGTATTTTTCTAAGGCAGGCCATCTGAACATGGCTTTGTTTGTTCTTTACTGTTTTGATTTTAGGATGTAACAAGTGCGCAAAACAGAAAAGTATATGTTGAAATATTAACAATTATCTTCCTCTGGTACTTAATTTTATTTTCTGATTTTCATTAGGCTATTCTGAGCTTCCTATTTCAGAGAAATGATGTGACATCAGACATTAGAAGGGGGCGGTGGCGTAGGCTAGATTTTACTCTTCAGAAGTCTAGATTCTTTCAGAAACACAAGAACAAAAAACTTTTATAAAACATGCAAAGATAAAAGTTCAATAAAAGCAAGGTTTCTCTGCATGCTCTCCTTCTTCTTCCTGGTCCCTCCACACTCTGGATTCAGAGAAACAGTGGACTGGGAAGGGGAGAGAGAGAACATGCAGATAGACAGGTGACCTCAGAGAGACACATGGTAGTTTCTTGAACTCCATCCTGATCTGAAAGATCACAATGATCCCCACACCCTCTAAAGTGGAGGGACAAGTGAAAAGCTATCAGGTTGAAAGAACAATATAGTGGAGACCAAGGTTTTGTTGGCCCTAAAAAGAGCCCTAAGGAAATGGGACTAGTGATATTAGGCAAATTAAGGTCTCAATACCCAAGGAAATGAGGACTTGAAATAGTAATACATTTTTTAAAAACAAAATCATGCTTCTTACTCTCTAGGCCTTTGGAGTAAGATCTTTGCTATTATATATGTTAATTAATCTGCTTCTTCTAAGTGAACTGGAATCCTAATATGTTATTTGTGACGTTTCTTTAAGTGGAATCAGCCTAAGTACTGTGCTGTTTTGACTAAAGCCCTGGGGGGCTTTGCCTCACCTCCTCCAGACAAAGTGCTGAGAACACAAAGCTCAGGCTGCATCTATGTCCTAACAAAGTCCTTTGTAGCTGAACCGAGAATCTCATGTCTTCTCTAGGCATCCATGATTCTTTGGCAAGTTAAGTGTTAGCCTGCAAATAGCCTAAAACCTCGGACCCTTGTTTTTCTCGGAGGAACAGTCTCCCTATCATTTCCTGTATATATTCCTCAGGAGAACATGCACCTCAGCTGTGGACATTGAGAGCACTGAAATTTATTGAACATAGAAATTTAGTTAATAAAAGGATCATGACACAACTTGAACTATGGAAAGTGAGGTTTAGACCTCTGTACAAATACTTTGCAAGTATATAATTTTTTGTTCAATTAGGCCTTTATTAATAGTGGTTACTATGAGGCATCTTAATTTCCTGTGCTTCTATTTCTTTATAAAATAAGGATAATGTTAGTTTCTACTTCATGGAATAATTGTGAAGATGAAATGCGTTAATTCATGTAAATTCTTTTATAAGAGTGACTGGCAAATTGGAAACACTCAAAGATTGACTATTACAATTATAATCGTACCTCTGAGATGGTAAGCCAAGTGTAGTTGGCAGTCACCATGGTACCACATGGATCTTGACAATGAGCGGACTAGAAATGGAGAAGAAGCTGTCCTGAGGAAATTATTTGAATCTCAAATTTCATTTCTGCTGGAAGCTCATGGATTCTGAAGTAAGTATACCAATAAATTCCACTCATTTTTTTTTCAAATCACTTTTGGCTTAGATTTTGTGTTACTTGCATCTAAAAAATTCAATACTAGGAAAACATGAAAATAAACAGCCGTACAATTCAGAATAAACTGAGTTATAGTAGGGTGATTAAAAAAGTAAGGACCCCTATATTTTCTTCTGGAATAAGTGAAACATTGCTCTGACTTGCTCTTCTGAAGTTGTATCATGTATCATTCACCTTTACTGCAAAGCAAACAACTGCAAATTTAAGTGGCTTCGAGTAACATCTCTTACTCACATTTGAGATTGATGAGCAAGGATAAGCATTGGCTCACTTTAGCTTAACCTGTCTCAGATTGTCTCTGGTCCAAAACTCAACCTGAAGGAGAAGCCCTTATAAGAAACATGCCCTTTTCTTGTGGCAAAGGGCAAGAGGTAAAAAAGGTGCGTGGAACCACCCTTTTCCAGGGCTATCTTCTGTTCTTATGTGACGTATAACACAAAACACAAAAATGGCTTAGAGTTTAAATGGCTCAAATCTCATGGACTAAAGCACGTCATAAGACTGAGACATCATCAACGGGATAGGGGAGTATAACTCTTCACCAAAAGCACAGGGAAGCCATTTCATGGTGGCAGGTTGATAACCCTCCAAAGAGGTATAGGGAATGGATGAATACAATAATATCTGGAATATTAAAGTATTTGTTAGAAAAAAAAAGATTTGGGGTATAATACTTTTTACTTTCAGTTTCAATAACATTATATAAAAAGTTTGTCATAACAGACTTAAGCTATCCTATTAAGAAGCAGATGGAGTTGGTAGGAAGTCCTTTCTATCTATTACTTGCAATTTAAAATGGATGGAACAATAATTTTCTAGACTAAGATCAGTTTGACTTGTAGTAGGGGAGTGTAAAACTAGAGATAGACTGGAACTTAGAAGAAAATTTTTCTTTTCTATTCTTTAAAGCTTCTCTTTTAAATGGTGAAAAGGACTATTTTTCTCTGTTTTAAAGAGGCAGCTATGAGGCAAGGGTAGCTTGAATCTACAGCCTGAATCATTATTATGAATTGTCCAGAGGTTGAAGCCAGGTGAAACTTAGCAGAATGATTAATCTGATAGCTAATAGTTATTGAGCATTTAATATTTGTTAGGCAATGTGGTGTTCTAAACACTTTAAATGCATTAAATATTTTATTCAGTATTGCAACTTCAAAAGGTAAGCACTATTAACATCCTCCTTGTGTGGGTAAGGAGGAGCTTGCTTAAGTAACTTGCACAAAGTACAAGTACCCAGCTGGAAAATGATGAAGCTGGGATTCAAGTCTAACAGGAAACCTCCTAATCTAAATTATTAAGCAGTGAATATACCACTATCTTGCAAGACAAAGTATCAACAACTTGCTACTATGTTTCTGAAGTCTTCAAACAGGTTCTGAATTTCAAGATTGTATTTTCACTTTACAAGAAATTTTGGGAAATCAAGAACTAAAGGGAAAACTGAGAAACTCCCCCTTCCCCCGCCTCCATGTTTCCATTGTAGGAGTTAAGAAAGACCACATCTGTGGCCATTACCCACTTCCAGGGATTATGCTACATTAGGAGGGGCTCGGGGCTCACGTTAGGAGCTGAAGAGAGGTGACCTTCCTCCAACTTCCTCACCTTCATGTCCAGAAGTCCAGAACCTTCACTGAGCCATTCTCAAAGCACACTCTCTCCTTCACACCACAACTATGGGAATGAAGAAGGTCCTGCAACTCAACCTGCTTCTGGGAAATCCATCTCTAATCCTGTGACTCTTCTTATCACTACTTGCCCAGGACCATCAAGATTATACACAGTAATCTCTCTATTCTGGTTTCTTTTGATTCCAATGAAAGTGTAGTTACCCAAGCAATCAATGATCTTTATATTTCCATATAATTTTTTTTTCCTCTGGACTGGATCAGTATTTAACAATTTTGATCCAGAGGTGTCTGGGTTGCTCAGCAATTAAGCAGCTGCTTTTGGCTCAGTTCATGATTCCGGGCATCTGGGATGGAGCCCTGCATCGAGCCAATGTGTGCTCCTTGCTCAGTGGGAAGCCTGGTTCTCCCTCTCCCACTCCTTTTCCTTGTGTTCCCTCTCTCACTGTGCCTCTTGGTCAAATAAATAAAATCTCAAAAAAAAAAAAAAAAGAAACATTTTTGATCCAATGGTAGCTCTGGAACTCACAGTCTTTAATAAAATCCTCCTATCTCCTCTCTGAAATTTAATCTTCCATTTATAAACTTCTCCATGAAATTAAAATACTGGAATAATTATTGATCTCAATTTCTCTTCTACCATTTTCTCTTGAACTCACTCTGTTGAGACCTTCCTACCACACATACACCCTAGGGAAATCATTCTGCTCAAGATTAACTGTATCTTCTACATTGATATGGTCAATTCTTAATTTTCATATTACTTGACTTATCAGTAATTTTAACACTACTCTTCTTTTTTGTTTTCCACAACTTTATTTTTTTTAATTTCTTTTCAGCGCAACAGAATTTATAGTTTTTGCACCACACCCAGTGCTCCATGCAATGCGTGCCCTCCGTAAAACCCACCACCTGGCTCCCCCAACCTCCCACCCCCCCACCCCTTCTCAACCCTCAGGTTGTTTTTCAGAGTCCATAGTCTCTCATGGTTCATCTCCTCCTCCAATTTCCCTCAACTCCCTTCTCCCCTCCATCTCCCATGTCCTCCATGTTATTTGTTATTTGTTATGCTCCGCAAATAAGTGAAACCATATGATAATTGGCTCTCTCTGCTTGACTTATTTCACTCAGCATAATCTCTTCCAGTCCCGTCCATGTTGCTACAAAAGTCTGGTATTCATCCTTTCTGATGGAGGCATAATACTCCTTAGTGTATATGGACCACATCTTCCTTATCCATTCATCCGCTGAAGGGCATCTTGGTTCTTTCCACAGTTTGGCGACCGTCACTATTGCTGCTATAAACATTGGGGTACAGATGGCCCTTCTTTTCACCACATCTGTATCTTTGGGGTAAATACCCAGTAGTACAATTGCAGGGTCATAAGGAAGCTCTATTTTTAATTTCTTAAGGAATCTCCACACTGTTCTCCAAAGCGGCTGCACCAACTTGCATTCTTACCGACACTGCTCACCTTTGAAAGCTTTTCTTCATTTGGCTTGTAGCCTCTTGCTATTCTCTCTCTCTCTCTCTCTCTCTTTTCTTAAAAATGAATTATCCCTTCTATCTATTTTGTGTTTCTGTTTTATCCCCACAATAATAGTCTTTGGATTAGATACAGTAATATGACTTTAAATCCTATCATTATACCATTAATTCTAAAAATTCTATCTCTAGAGCAGACCTCTTCTATAGACTTGTGAATGCAGATCACTAGTCAACATTTCATTTCAATTTCCAAAAGTTATCTAATATCTGATATATTCAAAGTATCTTCTCCTAAAATTTACTTGTGGACAGTTTTTCCCATCTCAGTTCATGGGAATTCCAACTCACTCAAAATAATAACTCTGAATTCTAACAAACACTAACCAAACTTCAAACTGACAAAAAGATGATATCAAAATATTAATATTGGGCACAATATACTATATGATAAAATGTTTTTATGAGATCTAAATATTATTACTTAAGCATAAAAGGAGAAAAATCATGAAGAAGATAACAACATGAACATTATATATTTCACTTAGCCTCTACACTGACATATTAAGTGGAAAATGAGAAAGAGGAAAAGAAAGAGGGAGGGAGAAAGGAAGAAAAGGAAAGAGGAGAGAGAAGCAGAGAGGAAAGGAGAGAGGGGTAGAAAGAGGGAAAAAGGACAGAGAGGAGAGATATGATTTAAACAGTATAAGCTTAATTTGGTAGTCTTATATAAACATACTTCTTCCAGCAGATATATTTTTAAAAACCTGCTCACTAACTATACTAAAGAAAGAGATTTGTAAAATACAAAAGAAACATACAAAATAATAGCTTATGATCATATTTCTCTAAATACAGTAAAATAATAACAAGCAATACCAAAAAGCTTTAAGGAAATTTGTATTTTTTCAAGAATTAGAATATATACATGGTCAAAAAGAAAAATCACATTGCATATTATAAAATATTCAAAACTGAACCACAAATACAATACTACATTCCCTAACTACACAGTTAATGCACTTGGATAATGTACTTGGATGAAACTTATAACTTCAATATATAAGTTGAAGTCCGACATTTTTTGAATTACAAAAAAAGACAACCTAGTTAAAAAAAATTAGCAAGGTAGGGAAACCAAGTAACACAGCATGAATGGGACAACAAAGAGAAGTGCAAGAAATAACAGCAACAATGAAGAAAAAGTTTGAAGCAGTATTAAAAAAAAAAAAAAAACTAATACCAAGAGCAAACCTCAGCCGAAAGTGTTCAACGTAGAATTGAAAACACACTTAATAATGTGACAAAAAAGGGAGACAAACTAAATAATAAAGAGGTTAAAGTAGTGTATTAACTTTGTCCTGATACTGTATAAAATACATTTTAATCTGTGGAAAGTACTAATTACCAAATTGACATTTTTTAAATATGCCTAAAAAAATTAAGGAATATGAAACATAACATCATAATTTTTCCACAGTAAAGACACAATAATGACACTACCTCAAGATAATTTCAACATTGGGTTTTAGGAACTCTTCAAGAAGCATATAAAGTCTTTTTTTAAATCTTTTTTAAAAAGATTTTTATTTATTCATTTGACAAACAGATATCACAAGTAGGCAGAGAGGCAGGCAGAGAGAAAGAGAGGGGAAAGCAGGCTCCCCACTGAGCAGAGACCCCAAAGTGGGGCTTGACCCCAGGACCCTGGGATCATGACCCGAGCCAAAGGCAGAGGCTTTAACCCACTGAGCCACCCAGGCACCCCAAGAAGCATATAAAGTCTAATACATTCTTTCTTATCAAATGGAGGAGGGCAATATTGTAGTATGCACTTCAGCAACATATAAGGACTCAGAAAACATAATTTAAATCTGTTTTATTAAAATGTAATGGAAATATCTTAGCTAAATATACAAAATGAATTTGATATTATTTTACTCCATAATAAAATAATTTTAGGTAACTTTAGTTAGATTTAACATTTTTGTATGAATATGTAATAAATCCTACAAAAAAATCATAGTGGGGACACCTGGGTGGCTCAGTTGGTTAAGCAACTGCCTTCGGCTCAGGTTATGATCCTGAAGTCCCAGTATCAAGTCCCACATTGGGCCATCTGCTCAGCAGGGAGTCAGCTTCTCCCTCTGCCCCTCGTCCCTCTCATGCTCTCTCTCTCAAATAAATAAAATCTTTAAAAAAAATCATAGTGGGAAAATGTTAGAAGCATTTCCTTTGTAAGGATATACAAGAAAATAAAGACAACTAGACAGTATTTTATTCAAAAGTAGAATATAGTCCTTCGGCAGTGGAAAAGAAAAGTAATAAAAAGCAAAATAATAAAAAGTAATGAAGCAAAATCACTCTTGGCCAATGTTAAAATGTACACAGATAACTCTTGGAGCCTCTACAGAAAATATTTAAAGTAGGATATGAGCACTATGAGACCAATCATGAAAAATTTTCAAACCAACCATGCCACATTCATTTTGTGGATGCACTTTGTGCTGTGCTTTCTGTTGTTGACCTGACATAACCATCACGCTACTGAACCCCGGGAACTACATTTCCCAGAATGACCTTCCCTCTAGTTCAAGTGCACCAATGGCAGGCACTCACAGACTCAGAAGCTGGAAGTAAAGTGGCAACCAGCAGTTTTAGACTGCCAAAACATCAATTTCTGGTGTCTACTGCAGGATCAGCAAGCATCTCTGGCTGCCCTTCTTCTAGATCTTTCCCATGTTTGGTGACTCTCCACCTCCACGCTTATTCCAGTGATTCAATTTAACTTTGATCATTTATTTATTTATTTATTTTCCCAAAGACTACTTTCTTTAGAGCAGTTTTAGGTTAACAGCAAAACTGAGAGGGATGTACAGAGAAAGATTTTTTTCACCGATTATCTGGCTATAGCTCTTCCCACCCTACTGCCCTGTTTTCTACATTAAACCCATTTGCATATCACCTGTTTGTTAGTGGTTCTATTTTTTCTGACTGATACACATACATCCATAATGGCATTATAAATAAATGGTCTGGAACGATAAATATCAACATCAAGATACTGGTTATTTCAGGGCAAAGGGGAAGAGAGAGGAATTAACAACAGATACAATGGCCAATCCCAACTGTGTTACTTTTATTTTATTTATTAAGAAATAAAATCTGAGGAAGGTATAGCCAATGAACTAACACTTGTTACAGCTAGGTTATATTAGGTAAATCAGTGTGTGTTAAAAAAATTAAAACTTTTATGCATTATTCCAGATTTTTAAAATATTTCCTTAAATAAAAAGATGTAAACATCTTTTTAACCTGAGATGCTTTCCAATATTTCTTTTTAAGTCATCAGATTCCCTGTTTAACATACTCAATTATGGCCAGAAAAGTATAGTTATATTGATGAATATGACTGATATAAAACACTAAAATTATCATCATCTGGGCTGACATTAGGTGTCTAGACACTTTGCCGTTAAAATGATATATTATTAGTTTCAGAGGATTTCATGAATGAACTTGATTTCCATTTCAAATTCAAATTTTTAGTCAACCATAACATATTACAGCACTGTTTGCTATATCATCTCTTTGAAGTGCTATTTAAAAACTATCTTTGAAGAAACTTGAAATTTGAGTCTTAGTTGAGAGAGGGAACGGGTGCATCCTCATGCTTCTCCCAAATTGATATCACTAGGTTCCCTCACCATGCTCACTTGATAGTACAAATGAAGATGAGAAACCTGTTCAAATGCTAAGCTGGCCTAATTATACCACAGCTGCCTAATAAACTCCTCACAAAAGAAGGAACATGAACATTAGTTTGGAAAAGTTCACTTAGGGGCAGCTGACTGCTTCAGTTGGTAGGTAGAGCAGGCAACTTTGATCTTGGTGTTATGAATTCAAGCCCGAAGTTGGGTATATACCTTACTTTAAAAAAAAATAAAACAAAGTTCATTTTTAGTTTTCAAAAAATGATAAAATATTTTTATGAGTCTTAAAATTATTGTGGTTTTATTGGGACAAGAAGTATTAACACAGAGGACATCAAAAACCATTTGAAACCTATGTATACTATGGTAGTTTTGGTCTTAATCCTAGTAATACCCCTACCCACCTACTGCCATTTCTTTGGTTGCTTGCAATAAGCTTCTGTATCTTCTATAGGTTTCCCAAAGAAAGAAGCCTTATATATTACTTTGTTCCCTAAAATTGCAAATATACTTTATCTAATTTTTAAATGCTTCCAGATGAAAGACTTGAAACACCATGAGAGCTGTTTATGAGTTTTCAGTCCTTAGCCATATATTAAGTCCATCCTGTGAACCCCGTGTAAGATCCACACACAATCAGACTTTGTATAAACACAGAGGTAACTCAAAACTATTCATAAATTTACTTTTGTAAGTACTTAGAAGAGCTGCAAATAGAACTTGACTTCTCTGGGGCTTTGAGATTAGGACACATATCATCTTCCCCCTCCAGAAATGCTTCTAGATATATATTTTTTTCTTTTTCCTTATGATAGCTGCCAGAATGGGAGAATGGGATTGATGTTTTTGCCCCTGAGAGAATCTGAAAATTCCAATTTGACCCCTTTACCTTTACACCTTCTTTCCCCACTCAAGGCGTTTAGAGTCAATGAACTGACATCAGACTACTCAAGTTTTCCTGAGTCATTCAAAATTTCGAACAGCTTGGATGTTACTACATATGCAGGTACTTTGTAACTTCATAGCATGAATATTGGAAGTGATAGAGCCATTCAAAGGAAAATCTTATGGTTGAAGAATAGAGAAACTAAGAATTTTGCTTCTTTACAATAACAGGAATAGGATTAAAAAGAATCTTGGGGCACCTGGGTGGCTCAGTGGGTTAAAGCCTCTGCCTTCGGCTCTGGTCATGATCTCGGTGTCCTGGGATCGAGCCCCCGCATTGGCCTCTCTGCTCTGTGGGGAGCCTGCTTCCTCCTCTTCTCTGCATGCCTTTCTGCCTATTTGTGATCTCGGTCTGTCAAATAAATAAACAAATTAATTAAAAAAAAGAAAAAAGAATCTTGAAAGAAATGAAAGTGATTATGTAGAAATATTACTGTGAACTGAGAAAAAAATAATTGAACTTCCAGTAAATAAGATCTGGTCTCTGAGTAGAAGAGAACACAGGGTGTTGGAATAAGCTCACTGAGAGTGTCCTAAGTGTTCTTGTATTATAGTGCTGAGCATGTATTAGGCATTGCATGCATTTCGTCATTTATAAAGAAATATTTTAATGTCTACAGGGTCCCAGTCACTGTGTCAGAGTAGAGGCCTGTTGAAAAGCTCTTGAATCTTAGGGCACCTGGGTGGCTCAGTCAATTCAGCATCTGCCTTTGGCTTGGTCATAATCCCAGAGTACTAGGATAGATCCCTGCATCAGGCTCCCTGCTCAGCGGGGAGCCTGCTTCTCCCTCTCCCTCTGCTGCTCTGCCTGCTTGCACTCTCTCACTCTCTGTCAAATAAACAATAAATAAAATCTTAAAAGACAAGCTCTTGAAACAGTATATATAAGCAGCAATAGATAAGTACTCCTTCAATGTAATATGATCGTGTATAAATGGATTATGCATAAAATTAGCAAAGTTCCATTTAATCTTAGAATTAAAATGAGAACCTCAGTGTACTATTTCTTCTGTTTATTATTTAATTTGAATATCATATGGAAGAAGCTACTGAGTACATTTGCTAGGTTAATTTCACCTGTAATCTTGCTAACTTTTAGACTGATGGATATATAGGATGTCTGGGCAATCAGGAACAGGGGTAACTAGTGACAGAAACTAAGATAGTTAATGTGGTGTAGATTGTTCAGAAGAAAATGAAGAAAGTCAAATTCTCTAGTTTATAGCCTGACTACAGTTTTTTTTTTTTTCTTTTCTTTTTTTTTTTTTTTTTAAACTGCTGTGCTAACTCTTCCTTCTGTGGAGAAAAAAGATTCTCACAGTGTCTGACTTAACAATTTGTGAGACTTTTTATTCTTGGACTTATTCATTAATATATTATGTGAAATAATTTGTGACAATTAACTTCTGTAATAAATGTCTCCAGTAGAAATAATCATTCCTTTCTTCCCACTCATTCACTGAATGGGTGACTGCTGTAGGTCAGGAAGAATCATTATCTCCCATTTTGTAAGAGACGAACAATTTCTTTCACTTACAAGTCGTGTACTGCTCCTATTCCATTCTAACAAGGACTATTCCAACTCTCATTAGTTCTCCACTAAGACCGCTGCTACTACTACTGTTAATGTTGTTATTTTTATTTCCTGAGCGAATAAATGGGATTGCCACACAGGTGATTGTTTTGTGTTTGGCTTTATTTATTTTATTTTTTTTTTTTAGAAACTCTAATTTCCATCAACCTTATTTCCATTTTGTTTGCCTTTGTAGAAGAGCAGCCTAGGACCACTCAGTGGTTGTTCTTACCCATTCAGCGTCCTGAGCAGTGGGAGCTGTGAACCAATCCTCAGGGGCAGGCGGAGTGCTCCAGTCTTCAGTAGAAAACTGCTGAAGAGGCAAAGAAGACACCTGCATACCTCCAGGTCAGTCTGTGACTCTAGGCTGAGTAGCAGTGAATTCAGGTGCTGGAGCAGTTCCTTTACTCTGAAATTCCTCCTTGGTCACAGCCTTTTCAACAGCAGCGTGCTCTTCCTTTTCCAGCTCTTCAGGATCTCTGTAGAAGGAGAGATCACGCATGTCTTCCCATGGGACTTCCAGGCTGGCATCCTCCAGAGCAGACCCACCGAGTGAGCTCCCTTATGGTCACCAGGGGCAGTAAAGTCCACATAGTATAGAGGAGTGTCTGTGTCAAACTGAGCGGTGGTAGGCAGGAGGCAGGTTAAAATAAGACATTTCTGTGAGAGGCTGGTGGTCAACCCTGGGATGAGTAGCCAGTCTGGTCTCCCAGAAGGCTGCCTGGATCCCATTAGTGAAAGTTCCAGGAGGGAAGCAATAGGAGCAGCTCCAGTAGCAGCAGCAAACTTCAGCACAGTCCGCTGACCAACATTCCTAAACAGTATGACACTGACACCAGCTAGGTTTTCAGGGGCAACAATGGCATGAGCACCATGAAGCTTCTCCCAGGTTCTTTACAGATGATACATAGTTGCCATCACTTTTCGTTTTGTGGTGTACTGTTCCATTTGAAATTCAAGGTCAATGCCACTGAAGTGGTTCTTGCTGCAAGGAATTTGAGGACATCCTCCTCCATTTGAAAGATGTCAAGGGCCCCAGGCATGGTGAAAATTTCCCACAGTATGGGAAAAGGCTACTTAGGTTTGCTTTAAAGGAAACAATGTAAACATTTCTAGTAAGGTGCATTGTCAGGTTCCTTTTTCTCTTTGAGAGTCACCAGTGGTTGGAACACAGGATCTATGGGACTTTGTTAGACTGCTTCAGAAGATAAGTCACAAAAAGTATCTCAGGCTTCTTGCCACATACACCCATGATAGAAGATGGGAGAGTATATCTGGTCTTTTGGGGCTAGCCATTGAGAGAGGCAACACAAGGTCTTCTAACAGTTTCCCCTCTGCAAAACCTCCCACCATCTTATCTCTCTTTCTCTGTCCTTCTGTATCTCTGTCTGCATGTATCTCTGTCTTTCTATGTGTGTATTATAAATATTACAAATATAATTTTTGCAAAAACCAATACATAGTGTACATAATATATTGAATTTTACTTTGTAAACTGATTTTACAGTTTTGTAAAATAACCCTGTAAACTAACACCTTGACATTCAAAAAGTTGGGTTTTTTGTTTGTTTGTTTGTTTGTCTTACTGGTTCAGAGCTAAAGACTCTGGGGCTTATATAGACAATTAGTACTTATCCCCTGATATAAACCTTAATAGACTTAAAGTACTTCCAATTTTAGAGCTATTTTGAAATATTTGTGAGACACTATTATACTTCTAAATCTTCTGTGTTTTCCCTCATTCCCTCATTTCCCTCATTTCCCTCACTCCCTCTTTGTCTATGCCACATTCTGTTGCTTGGGCTTCCTAGCACTTCATTTTTTTTTCTTAGATCTAAGATAAGTTGTGAAGATTGCAAAGTAGATAACCAGCAATTTTAAGTATAATGGGCTTTTTAATTCTTTTTTATAAATTTATTTATTTATTTATTTATTTATTTGACAGAGAGGGAGAGGGAGGGGAAGGAGTGATCATTTTTTAAAAGCTATTTATTTATAATGGGATTTTTTAGACAAAGGAAGGAGAACAGTTGACAAAGTTTAAAACTGTGAGTAAGGTTCAGAGTCACTGATGGCAGAAAAAGAGTCGGTGAGGCTAACTTGAGCTTATTCTGGAGGATAGACATACCCTGATGTGAACTTTGAGTTTTAACCAACAAGAATGAGCAGCCACATAATGATTTTAAGTTTCTGAGTAGGAGAGCTATGACATTTGAGTTACAGAAAGATAATTCGAATGGCAAATAAAGACCGCAAAGAAGGCTGCCAAAATAACTTGAAATAACTTGAAAGAGAAAAATGGTGGCTTGAAATAAATTGATTTGATATGGATGCTACATAAAGAATGATGAAAACTGTCATGTACTCATTGCCTTATCCTACGTTCCCCAGAACACAGGGCCTGAGGTAAAAGCTATGCACTACTACTTTATCAGGTAGTGCAATTGTGGGGTTCTGGGTTGAGAGTAAAGGAGCACAAGGTAGGAGGGAAGAAAATCCAATAAGAGAGTAAAATCAGACTATATGATGGTGCTGACAGAGAGGCGATGTGAAGGGAAGATGAATACATATGCAGATTAAGTACAGATTCCAATGGGTATTACATCTGCCCTTTTCAGACAGAAGGGATTTGAAATAGGTAACATAACACTAAGAATCTAACTAGTCTTTTTGAAGGATGATGTTATCCTGATTTTTGTCATTGGTCGCTGCTACTAATAGGTTAGTTGTATGGCAGTAGCTTAGCAGTTAGCTAGTTCATCCCACAAGTGTTCATACTTTTATGATGGCACCCATGCATTTGTTCACTATTCACAAAATTTGGGGTGTTTGTAGACCATTGTCCAAACTTGGGTGGGAAAAGAAGGAAGGCTTACTGAAAGTCACAGAATTAGTCATTTTTGTATGCATTACATGAAAAATAAAGACCTACATGCTTTTTGCTCAGTCACCTCCATGGATCTACCCATATTTCTTATCTCTTCCCCAGAACTCTGAATTTTTACCTCCCAGTTTATTTTCCCCCTTTCCAAACTAGATAATCAATCAAACCTTTAAAATCTATCCTAGAATTTATGTATACTCATTCTTCTGGCCACTTCTCATCCATAGAATGTGACAACTAAGTGCACACAGCTTTGCTTACTGAAATGATGTCCTTCATAACTTAACTTCAGTACCACCCCTTTGTAGAGATGTAAGAAGGCAGCAGTCCCCTTCACCTAACACAAACACATTGCAATAATCCATCTGTGAATGGGTTAAGATTTCTCCTAAGATTTATCAGCTGGTCATAAGGAATTCCCATGAACTCGTAAGTGTGAACTGAAGAAATGTCATTTGTATCAAGAGATAGGTGACACAGGAATCAGAATTAATTACCTGTTCATGTAATTTAAATATGTATTTGATCTGCTTGGGACAAAGCTCTACTGTGATGTTCCAATTTTACAATAGATCTTTCCTCTTTTGCATGACATTATGCCAAAATGATATGATAAAACATACCCCAAAATGGACAGCTCTAATAATATAGTCAATTGGTGTTTGCTGGCAAATAATAGTTCATACTAGGACCACAGTACCTCCTCTCAATTCTGAAAGATAGACTTAGCTCATAAGGATTAAATCCATTTTCTCTTCCCCTGTTCTCATAATCTTCTTATTTCATCCTCACCACTCTGTCAAGGAAGTACAACATTTATTCCTAATTTACTGTATTTGAGTGCAGGATTCAAATAGCCAATGTAATAGGTTATTAGGATATTTTAGGGGTCCTTATAATGGTTATAAATTCCCCAAAGCAATTAAGATGTCTCCTATTAAAACATATTTCCCAATCCTTGGATGAATATATTCAGGATCTATGCTAATACTGTCCACAGTTCCTGTCCAGCAAAAATTAGCTGGGTTCTATACTCCTTTTAATGTGTAAGCTATTTATTTCTAGAAGAGATTCTACTTTCCTGTTTGGTCTGTCATTAATTCTGATGCTTGCTATTGTCTTAGAAGCAAAGAGGGGAAGTAAGAAAAGATCTTTTATGGAAGCAAGTTCCATCTCTATAAACATCTAATTCAAGTGGGTCATTTCAAGGTCATCATTCAAGGAAGAGACTGCTTTCCTCTAACAAGAGAAAGGGGGCAGCTTCTGCTGAAATAATGAATTCAGTGGAATTTGGGAATTCAGATTTATCAGACTTGTCCACCTATATTCTCCATCATGATTTCAGAGTTCTACTCTTATTCTATCAAAGTCCTAACTTCGACAAATGAGATTTGTTAAGGCTGCACAGTTAATTAAATCACACAGTCTAACTCCCTTACAATTAGGTTTTGCCTTGAGATTACATCTTCTGAAGAATTTTTTAGAAGTTACTCACAGTATGCCATGAGATATCACTTGATGCCCAGGTATTAGAGAAGTTGGCTGTTGAGTGACCTAATTGTCATTGCCCCACACAGTCCTAAGATGGCAAAACCACACATTCTAATGCCTTAGTTTCCACCTATACCTCTTTCAATCACCACTCTCTTGATGAGTATTTCCTGGATCCTTTGAGATGGCCAATTCATAGCTTTATCAAATTTGGTCACATCCTTCATGTTCACTCCCAAACAAGCCTTTTTTTATTCCTTTCAATATGGATAGGCTAAGAATTTCCCAAAAATTTAAGTTCTGTTTCTTTGTTTATTAACAATTCCATACTAAAATCATTTTTGTCACATTTTATAACAAGTATTTAAGAGAAACCAGCTGCTACTTCAACACTTCACTTAAATATTGCCTCAGCCAAACATCCAATTTTATTTTTCTCAAGTTCTACCTTCTACAAGACACTAGGATATGAATCCAATTCAGCCAGATGCTCTGCCATTTCATAACAAAGACTCACCTTTCCTCTAATTTCCAAAACATGTTCCTTACTTCTGTCTGTAACCTCATCAAAATAGCCTTTGCCATCCATATGTTCACAACCACTTAGGTATACTCCAATAAGATGGAGGTTTTCTCTATAGCTTTCCTCTTCTTCTGTGCTCTTACCAGAATTGCTTTTTAACAGTCCTTTCCCAGCAATCTTGGCACACAGCATGTACCTCCAAATTGTTCTAGCCTCTACCATTTATCCAGTTCTAAAACCACTTCCACATTTTTAGGTATATGTTACAGCAGCACTCTGCTTCTCAAGACTAATTTGTGTATTTTTTCTAGGGTTTTCCAGAGAAACAGACCATTAAGATACACAAAGAGATACAAGAGTAAATGTATTACAGCAACTTGCTCATGAAATTATGGAGGCCAAGATATGCCACAACATGCCATCTAAAAGCTGTAGAACCAGGAAAAACTTTTGGTATAATTCAGTTCAATTTTGAAGGTACGAGAACCAGAAATTTCAATGTCGAAGGGTAGGAGAAGACAGATGTCCCAGCTCAAGGAGAGAAAGAGAGAATTCACCATTCCTTCACATTTTTATTCAATTCAGACACCCAAGGGATTGGATGATGCCTACTACATTGGGGGGGTGATTTTCATTACTTAGTGTATTGATTGAAATGCTGATGTCTTCCAGAAACACCACCACAAACACATCCAGAAATGTTTTACCTGCTATCCAGACAAGCTTTGGCCCAGTCACATAGAATCAATCATTATAATTGGTTAATTCAGTTAAAGACCAGAATGGAAATGTCTTCTCCTACCACCAGTTACCTTGTCTTGTACACAACTATCTTCAGATATTACCAGGTCTATATATAGGCACATTGTTTCCCCTTTCCTCATTCAATTTCTGCTAATCTTGGTCTCTGCCCTTTTATGCCACATCACATTTTTCTTTATGCTTTGCCTGATGATGACAATTAAACCTGATACTCAAAGAGAACAACTTATTTGTCTACTCCTGTATAGATAATATATGAACTAGGAGTTGATCCCAAGTCACCTGAATCTCTCCCCACATGCAGTATGATAATATTACCAAGATTATTAGAAAATTCATATTACTGCATAAATCATGTGGACAAGTACAAATATCTATTTTAACACAGATAAAATTACTATAGCGTTAGTAATCTAAGCAAAAATGGGCTTTTATTCTTCTTCAAAATCTAGAATTTAGATATAGAACATGGATGGCGTATATACATATATTCAAATTATATTATTTTGATAAGGAATCAGGAAAAATAGCCATTTTACTTGATTTTCCATTTTCTAACATAACAGAGTATACATGTGCACAGTAGGCAACCAGATATTCCATATAAATGGCATTTTGCCTTGTTTTCTCTGAATATATATGTATATATGTATACACATGCATATATTTGTGTTTATTATGCATACATTACTTATTATTAAATTATTATTTATTTAGTATCTGTAGTTTCTGTCAAGTCTTTAAACAATCCTCATTTTCCTTTTATTTTCTTTGACTCATGGCTAAATTTAGAACCATAGCATTTGCTTATTGTTGAAGTACTGATTCAAACAGAAGGTAACTGCATTTCCAAGAAATAAAATAAGGCTGAAATAGCACTGAGGAAAAATTTGGGCACTGTTAAGTTGTGTAGTGAAATCATGAGAAATCTTTACATGTTCTCAAGGACAATATTCTTTGGTATTATGTGATACATGGAAAGTAAGAGAAACTAAAATCTGTCCTAAGCAAAGGACCTTTTTAGCTCCTGGATCCATATAAGTTTGATAAACTCTGATTGCCTAGGGAAGAATAAGTCTGCTGCAGGCAGAGAAATATCTATAAATGACATCTTGAGATGCCTTATGTGATTCTAATACGCTCACATCATTCAGTGCTCTTATACATATCCATTCAGAGGAATTAAGCAAGAAATATTTCTCTGGAAAGTTGTGTTAATTTCATTTCCAACATAAAATGTATTTTAAATTATCAGGTACTTAAAAATTTTAGTAGAATTTAGGTAGAAACTTATATTTTTATCTATAGCATTTTACTGGAATACAACAAAATAAAAAATATTGATAACTAGCTTTACTAAATATATCATAAAAGGCTAAAGCCTATATGGCACATATATATCTTTGCAATCTCCCAGGTATTTCGTTTCACAAATTGACTTTCTTGACCTTTTCTATTTAACAATTTGAAATTGTTACATAGAATGGAATGAGATATACTACCATACTTTGTAGTATTCATAATTTAAAATTTAAAAGTCATTTAACAGGGAAAAATATGAATATTTCCAATATTAAGGACAATGCTAAAATTTTTCATGAATCATGTCTAAATTACATGTGATGTTTAAAGAGAAAAGATGGTTTCTGAGTATTCCAGCAGTTGTTCTTAAGCCTTAAAAATCCCATAACTTAACTCTTGGCCTTTCTATATGACCCAAATACTTTTGCTTGTACATTTATTCTTGGCTCTCATTTGAACTCCCTCATACTTGTAATTGATTCCTGAGGGCTTGAGGGTGAATTACATTTCCTTTTTCCTTGTTTTTTTTTTTTTAATGATGGCAGAGAGGAGCTCAAGAAAAGGGAGAGAGAGAATACCAAGTAAGCTCCATGTTCAGCACAGAGCCTGACATGGAGCTGCATCTCAGGACCCTGAGATCATGACCTGAGAGACAAAACCAGGAGTCAGACACTTAATTGACTGAACCACCCAGGAGCCCTGGATTATACTTACTTTTAATTAATATTGCTTAGGGAAAAATCACAACCTTAGAAAATTGATTATAATAATTCTCTTTTCTTTCACACAGGAATCCAGAAAGAAGTTACCATAAAGTTGTAAAATTTGTCCAGTTTTTTAACTGATTACTCACCAAATGAATAAAATCAGAAAACTTCTGGGTGGTAATTGAAGAACAGAGAACTAGGATTATATATACAGCATCCCTAAAGCTATATCCGATTTTTGGGTCTGGATCCAATCAGAAAAATACAGTACTCTCAGGAAACCCACTTTACTATAAACTTGCAAAATTGCACTGGGTAAATTTTATTCCAAAGAAACTGAGACATTTTATACAGTGGTTAAGCCAAGAGCACTGCTTGGGGAATTTAACTGTTTTGCTCAAGCTATCACTGGCCATCTGTTATTGAAGAGAGGTCTTTAGAGCTTGAGTTATCTAGGCAGGCTTGGGCTGTTGAAAGAATAACTTGGCTAAATACTCAGTTTTTCATGTCAATTTTTTAGATACATACTGTATAAGGAATGGAGAACACGTTTTACTATTTCTTAGTGTTGATATTGCATGTCTGAAAGCTTATTCAGACATAGAAGAATATTCATGTTCCCAATCCCTGTGTCTGTGTGTGTGTTTGTGTGAAGATTTTGCTGTGATGGCTGAAGTGTGTTTTTTTTAATAACACTCATGACATATTTGTTCAGTTTTGAATAGTTTGTAAACACCAACTGAAAAAAATACTTAGCAAGCGGTTTAAGAAAATAAGCATGTGGCATAGTTTGCCTTGAATTTTGGTTCAGGTTCAAAGGATAAATGCCTCAACATTAAGCACCTCGGAATAGATACAAATTTTCATTATCTAATTTATTTTGTGATGATCTGAAACATCTAGCTCTTTTCTTTGTGTTGAAAAAGAATCTTTAAAAAAAAATTCCCACAGTAAGAGTAATGTTAATGGTGAGTATTAGATTAGGTTAGGTTAACAATTTTGTTTTGTGAAAATCAACAGCAGAAATAAATTAACAGGTTATCAAAAATAAAATTTCAAATTATTGTATTATTTCCATGAAAAAATCTTTGATGAATAGTTAATTATACTGATATAAATCACTTTTTTTAACCCTTAACATGTACTGAGAAGGGAAGTTAAATATTTCATTTATATATATAAAGTAGCTTTATTCTTGTGAAATTTATATTGTAATTATTATAAATAAGTCAGGAAAAGATACTTATTTCACCAATTTTCCTACTTCTATTATGACAGAGTGAACATATATGGGGACACTGGGTGGCCAGATGTTCCAAAATATGGTATTCTGTTTTGTTTTTCTGATTATATGCCAAGCATCTATCAGAGTGCTCAGGAAAATAACATTTCTGAATAAATGAATGAAAAGAACAAAAACAGAAGCATTTTAGATATGGCATTTTGACTACATTTTAAAAAATATTAATGTCATTTTATTTGATTAAATGATTCTATATAAAGTAGTCATTTTCAAACTACACCAGGAGTTTCCATATGTAAGGACTGTCCTCCCACATTTACCAAGAGGAAATAGTAAGGGGAATAAATAGGAATATGAAGGTGGGTGATGACATTTCATGACAAACAAGTCTGATGGTCTCATTTGTTATCATATTCAGTCATTGAAAATATACCAATTCTTGCTCATCAATAAAATTTTATTTTTTTTCCACAACTCAGATAATGGATTTTATGTGGAATTTTGTAGAATGATTTAATTAAATAGGAAAGTTTATAACAATTTGAGTCAACTTACCAATGGAAGAAAAGACACAGGTGCTTTTATCTTTATATTCTTTGGAAAATATCTAAGGATCCAAATGTCATTTTAAAAGTTTTAAAGGGCATTTTTTATATGAAAAAGCATTTTCAGTATTAAGACTTGATATTTTTCTGTAAATTTAAGTGAGAATGACAAATTTACAAAATTTGAGGGGTTATTTTATCAAAACGGGTTTTCAAATTTAGCTGATGGAGTTCAAATATCCCTCTACTATGAAACACTTCATGAATTTGGTGACATCCTTGTGCAAGGGCTGTGCTAATCTTCTTCGTACTGTTCATAATTTTAGCTTAAGTGCTGCCAAAGTGAGCACTCTCTTTTCCTTTCGTGACAATACATTCTATTGTCTTTGAGATTTAAGCTCACAGTGCCTCTCAAAAAAATAATATGGAAGGAAGCCTAATGAACTTACAGAAAATGTTGATTTGGGACAGGTGAAAGAATGAAATGATCTGAAGTCTTTGTTATAAATGCATATGATGAATTAGTCTGCCACATTTAATAATATGCTTTATCCCCTTCAATTAAAGCTATTATGCACAGATTCAAGTACTTTTAAAGATTAAATGTTATGCAGATAGATAGAAAAATGATACTATCATTGCATTCCATGATCAATAGTATTTTGCACTATTTCAAAAGGTAAAAGTTTATAATTTTATTTATAAACTATTTTTTTAGGGTTTAAAACTTAACCTGTGACAAAACATGTCAAATTAACCTTTAAAATATGGGAAATATTGGGGAGCCTGGGTAGTCCAGTCCATGAAGCATCTGCCTTTGGCTCAGGTCATAATTCCAGTGTCCTGGGATCAAGCCCCACATCAGGCTCCCTGCTCAGAGGGGAGCCTGCTTCTCTTTCTCCCTCTGTTGCTCCCCCGTTTGTGTTTGATCTCTCTTTCTCAAATAAATACATGAAATCTTAAAAAAATAAAATATGGGAAATATTTTATGCATAAGAGTGTCATGTGTTCTGATAAATTTTATTAGTTAAAAAAAAGCCTATACTGTTGTGCTAAAATGCTAATGGGCTATTTGAGTTTATCTTGAAAAAAAGGAATGTATGTACGTGGCATACATTCTTTTAGAGGGCTGCATATTGAAAAACAATGATGAGAAAAAAAAAGTTAAACTTTGATCTCAACTCAGCATCAACTAGGACAAATTAACTTTACTTAAGGTGCTATACACAAATTATTATTAAGATTTCTAATAAAACTACAGCATACATTTAATGGGATTATTCAAAAGGAACTAATTAGAGAAAAGCATTTCAAACATGAATATAAGGATAACTTATTTATTTTTATTTATTTACTTGAGAGAGAGAAATAGCAAGTGAGAGAGAGAGCAAGAGCAGGGAATGGGGGCAGGTGGGGGTGGGGCAGAGGGAGAAGGAGAAGCAGACTCCCTGCTCAGCAGGGAGTCTGATGTGGGGCTCAATCCCGGGACCCTGGGGTCATGACCCAAGCCAAAGGCAGACACTTAACTGACTTAGGCACCAGGCACCCCAATAAGGATATTTTAAAGGGGTATATTTATGAAAATTCTCTAATGCAGTATCTCTAAGTGTCTATAGTTTCAATTTGGAACTATTAACATAAGAAACTAAAGTCTTATTTTATGTAATTGGCTTTCCTATGAAAACTATAACTACCTTTGAGGAATTCTGCCTTTATACTTGATTAAATAACAACAACCAAAGTACAACACCCTCCGAAGTAAAACACAAAAGACATTTACATATGGGGACTCACCTTACTTCAAGATTACTCTTGTGAAGCCTACAGTAAAATTCACTCCACTGACTCTCTATTGCCCTACTTTTGTCACTATACTTTTAAGCCTTTAATAAGATGTTAGGTATTCTTTCTCTCAAGTAAAACACATTTTACTTGATAAAGACATGTAGAAAAGTGTGTGTGTGTGTGTGTGTATACATGTGTGTCTCTGTGTGTGTGTATATGTCTGTCTATGTTGGCTAATCCTTCCATAAAGTCCTATTTTACAAGTTGACGGCAAGATGTTGTTATAAACTGAGCCTCAAACTCAGTGAGAGCACAGGGCACAGGTAACGATGATGGCATTTGTCAACTAGTTATTGTGGGAGATTTCCTGTGGGTCATTGGATGATGGTCAGAGAGAAGGCAGAACCAAATGTATGGAGAGACACTTGGGATATATATTAAAGAAGACAGTACTTCATTTTAGGTGTGAGCCACAAATTCATGAAATAAGTATAATTTTCACTTTTAAAAAAGGAAACTGATTTCAGGAAATTTAAGGCATTCATCTGAGTTCTTTTAAAGTAATATCAGAAGCAGGATTTTAACTTTTAACATCATATGTTATCAAAACTACCAAATATTCTGAGAAGTTTAAAAACAGACAAAACCAACAAAATCTCCCTTCATATTGGCATGGCTTCTCTATCTTAGACATGTTTTCCATTTTTTCTTGACAGAAGTCAACCACCAGGTTTTATTCTTGGTATCTGTTATTAATTTAATCTCTTCCTCCATGCACTGTTCAAGATTTAAAACTATATTAATTAACAACAGCTTAACACATACCATCATTTGGACTTGTAGAAAGGCAAGGGGATCATACTTTGACAAACAACAATTAAAGGAAAACCATCTGGAAAAAATAAAAGTCCTGAGGAGATGAGCCAATAAATGTTTCTCAATAATTTATATGCATTAACATCCAAGAAATAGGGGCGCCTGGGTGGCTCAGTGGGTTAAAGCCTCTGCCTTTGGCTCAGGTCATGATCTCAGGGTCCTGGGATTGAGCCCCGCATCGGGCTCTTTGCTCAGCAAGGATTCTGCTTCCTTCTCTCTCTCTGTCTGCCTCTCTGCCTACTTGTGATCTTTGTCTGTCAAATAAATAAATAAAATATTTTAAAAAAATACAAGAAATAGGAAGATAAATATAGATACTGTGAAATCATTATTCGAGATATCCATTCTCTTGTTTTCTTCAGTTGAGACTTTGCCTTATATTTTCATAAAGGAAATACATAAACATAAACTATGGTCAGGTATGAACTTCAGTATCTCTGCTAAAAAGAAATATTTTAATTCAGAAAAAAATACAGCAGAATCATTTTAGAAAAAATTTATTTGATGGCAATAACTCCAGAATTACAGCAGGCTTATTGACAGCTTTTTCACTTGCCTCTTCTCTACAGCATGATGGTACGGAAAGGATCTGGAGGCTTGGAACTTGAAAGAGAAAAGGTGGAAAACCTATAAATTACTCTTAATTATCAAAAATAGAATGCATAAAGTGACTTTCACACTCTTGGGTATAAAACACATCAAAAATTACCAGTAGACATCCTCTTACAGCTATAATTCACTCACTTGATTTTACAGAGTCCTCAATGTGCCTGTTTTCCTTGGTCTACCTATTTCTCCTCTCCCCATCACTAATTATCCCTATTATTCTTCTCCCATGGACTCTTCAATTGGCACATTTCCATACTCCCCATTATGCTTACAAATAATCTCATTAAAAGAGTACAGCTCACCAAAGAGCACTTGTTACATCAAGGGTGGAACTGACATTAGACTCACTTCTCCATGGGCAGTATTCAAGTGCTTTACTGGAAATATACCCTCACATCTGGTTGCTGCTCAGTGGTTAAGTACATAGCCACATTATTGAGATCAATTATTGCCTGCCTGAGCTAGAAAACAGTTTACAACCTAATGAGAGGGTGAAAAGAATAGTGCTCAGTGAAGTGATCATTGACTGAAATATCAAGGACCTCTTGTGTCAAAGTGCTAACAACGTAAAATCTAACAGCAATAGTGTCTCAAGGTCCTATGCTGATTTCCTAGTGGTATTTATTCAGCCTAATATCAAAGACATATGCAATCTCGGTGACTGCAGGGACCGTAAAGGCCCAGTTAGCCACATAGCCAAGAAATTAAAAGGTGGCAAATACTTCATGATTAAATTCCCATTTCCCATTCTTGATTCTGTTTACTCTTTCATTTTGACCCATTTCTTTCCTCACACTTTTTAATATCAGAGGAAGTTGGATATACTTGCAAACTGATGATTTTCATTTGAAATGAAAAACACACCCACCAAAACTCCTGGTTGAACAACAGCTCACTACCACAGAAAAGGACACACACACCTCCTCACTCAAGTACCTCCTGCCAAGAGAACTAGGGCTTCCTGCTTGCTTGGATAACAGGCTGGCACATCACACACTTGACTTCTGAAGAGTGGGTGGTAGTGAAGGAAAGCAGCAGGGGTGGGGGGGTGTGTGTGCGGAGGATTCTTGATGGAAGAGGAACTGTACAAAAGGGTCAAGAGAGCAAGGCCAAGTTAGTGGCAGAAGGTAGAATCCAAGTTCTGGCAAGCTAATTTTATTTTTGTCTGCACAGTACATTTGTAAAATTACAAAAAAAGTAAATTTTGTTTCACAGATGCCTGCTGTGTAATATTGAATTTGGTTTCCTTGCTCAAGAACAGAATTTACCTCTTGATTAAGCCCTTACTTTTAAAGTCAAGTAACCCTTTTCATAGTCTGAAAGTCAGTTGAGCTTTAAAATACAATGATTTTCCTTTCCAGGAAGAAAAGGTGACATAGCAGTGAAACTATTTCAGCACTTAAATATTCTACAAAAGCCAACATACTAGACCAATTCTAGCAATCTTATCCTCAATCAAGTGGAGGGATAAATTATTCTTTCCCCTAAACACATCTACGTATCTTAAGGGAGTCTGGAAATTTTATCACTACCTTCAGCAGTACTTAAGACCACACCTATGTCTCATCCATCGGGGAGTGCTAACTTATAAGCATTTTCTTTGCAATAAATCAAAATCTGATAATTAGCAAATGATTTTCAGGGGAAATCTGTAACATATAATTCCAAAAAGTACTTATTTGTAAAAAATAATATAAAGGTGAATCGGCAACCAAATGTAAGGGAGTCTTAAAAGAAGATTAAGTTCTTTAGCTTCTGTGATCCATGAATAATTTTTAAGTTAAAATTTCTTATAATATTTAAATAATATGTAATGCATTAAAATTAAACTCATGTACTACATCTAGATAGCATTAAACCCACAAAAACTTTACAGAATATAGCATAATATCCAACATGAGAAAATAAATTAATGAGTTTTTGATGAGAATGATGCTTTCCTTTCTGTATCCCAATTTTCTAATTTTTAATAAGGGATATTTTTTATAAGACCACAGGAACTTCAAGTATATTAATTAGCAATACTGACACTAGTACTACTGGGTAGTGGTGTTTGCCATTCCCTCCATATATTGTCAGGATTTTCCCTAGTGATTACTTATGAAACTACATTATTTCTGAGCACATTTCTGTTCCACATGATGACTTCCTAATTTTCTCCTCCAAGAAAGCTCAGAATATGACAGGAAATTTCAGGTATAATTAAAACAAATATTAGTGCAAATCTTAATGAACATAAGCATTCATTGTAACCAGAGCCCTTCACAATTCTGATTTTTTTTTAAGATTTTATTTATTTATTTGACAGAGAGATCACAAGTAGGCAGAGAAAGATAGAGACACAGAGAGAGAGGGAAGCAGACTCCCTGCTGAGCAGAGAGCCTGATGTGGGGCTCGATCCCAAGACCCTGAGATCATGACCCAAGCTGAAGGCAGAGGCTTAACCCACTGAGCTACCCAGGCACCCCACAATTCTGAGTTTTTAAAAAAAGATTTAATTTATTTATTAGCCAGAGAGAGAGAGAGCCCGTGTGAGAGACAACACAGGTAGGGGGTGAAGCAGAGGAAGAGGGAGAAGCAGACAACCCGCTGAGCAGGGACCCTAATGTGGGGTTCAATCCCAAGACCTTGGAATCATGACCTGAGCCAAAGGCAGATGCTTCACCCATTGAGCCAATGCCCCAAAAATTATGATTTAAAACAGCCCTGGAAACAGAATTGTGAAAGAGAGAGTTTCCTTTTTTCTCTTTTAAATCATTGCTTCCATTTTAAAATTCATATCAACAAAATAACAAGGGTTTTGGTTGCTTCTAAGTCAAATACTGTAGTTATTTTATCTAAATTATATATTGGATCTGTACCTATTTCTGTAATAGCAAACAAATTTTTAAAAATAAAATTTTATTTTATTTTATTGAGCTTAAGTTAATAATCTCAGTAAGTATTTGAATCAGAAGTATGGTAGCTCCCAGCAGCATTGAGTAATAACCCGTCATGAGCACAGTTAGGAAGCAGGGTGGAAAGCATGTGCTACTGTGTTTGTGTACTCCTCAACCACACCTAGTGGGGTGGGCTGTTAAAACCTGAAAGGCAGCCTGTGCCCTGGCATAAAGCTGTGCTTTTTTCTTTAAATATCGGTGCCTCTGCCTCTCTAGGCCAAGAGTCTCTGGCTACCCCAAGAGTAGGGGTGAAACATTTGTGCACAGGTAACATACAAACTCACAGCAGCCCTGATAATGGAACAAAATTTTATTGTATAATCATAAGATACAACCATGATTTCAACATACAAGGACTACTAACCAAAGCGGTTAATAACAAATACATTTGTGTGTGTGTGTGTGTGTGTGTGTGTACTTGTATTTAATGTATTTTATATAGATATATTGTGTGATTTCTTACCAGAATATAATTTGCTTGAGTTCAGGGATTATATCTGATTTATAATGGTAGCCTTTACAAGTCTGAGCTCAGATCTGAAAAAGCAAGCATTTCTGTAAACATTTTTAAGAATATGCATAATGTGTATTTATTCAAAATACTCTCACATACCCATGATTTTTAGTCTGTATACCAAAATCCAAATCTTTAAATAAATTATAGCAATTATTTTTATCTCATTTGTATCTTTTTTGACATCTATGTAATATATACATATATAGTGTTGGATTGTTTCTGACTTTCAGTTTGTAGCTGTGACACTAGGTAACAATGTATCAGCGTTGATTATGCTTAAATCATACAAACTACCTTTAAAATGGGAGAAGCATTAAATATATAATTAGAATAAGAACTCAGTTTGAAAGAAACCAATTATACCCCATTTCTTAAAATATATTTGATTTTTATTATATTTCTTTCTGATTGTAATAGCCAACAGTGATTGCATATTGCAAATAAAAATAATGTAAATTAACCTTATCATTCCCTCACTCTTTGTAGTATCCTGGGTTCTGTTTATTTCAAGATTTTTTTCTCTATGGATTAGAAGAATGAATGGGTCATGGTTGGTAGTGGGAGAATGGGGTACGGGCACTTTGAAGTAGAAAGAGAATTATGTAAAACTGAAAATCTTTATTTTGTATCCATATGTTTATTTAACTATCTTTAAGGATTTCTTAAATTGATAATCTTCAAAGTAACATTTTACAGTGATACATTTTTAAATAATTTTTATGTTACCAAGTTACTGTTTTTTTAGCTCAAACATAGGGGATAAAACATTTCCTAAAATTAATTTCTACTTGTGAAAACTCTAGGTTTTTAGAAGACGCAAGTTTGTTAACAGTCTTGGTACATAGAGCCATTTTACTTTTGGGGGGAGGTCAGGAATAGTTATTGTTTTAGAGAAATAAATAAATTTGAACCATCAAAGTGTCACTCTCATTTCACCCATGAAGAATTTCATCCTCTAACATCAGTATGTAGATGGTACATCATTTGTGATGATTCATTAATTTTTGCACTAGTAACATTCCACAGAACCTCACTGAGAGGAGCTATTCTGTTATTGTGATATAAGCTGTTTACTTAATATAATTATTTTTAACATGTGAAGAGTATATTATAGTCCTATCTTCTGAGAATAGGTTTTCATTTCTAATAAAATATATTCAAGGAATTTATCAATAACATTATAACATGCTAATACATTAATATCCATATCTTGTTTATACTCTTTGTATGAACTCTATGTGTGTGTGGTATTTAATTTTTTTGTATTCTAATATTTAATGAAAGAGTCTATTTATTTTATGGCAAATTGTTATAAATTGATAATCTTTGACAATTTTGCCTTTTCATAAAACAAAATGGGACATTTCATTGTTTTTCTGTGCTCTGTATCAACTTATGTAGAGGTAGCTTTAGCTCCAAGTTAGAGAGTGAAACATGAGAACGTAGGTCTCGTATCTTCACGTGGATTCTTTGATACTTTTTTCAGTTTTATTCATAGTTATTAGTTAGTCACATATTGAGTCAAATTTGCATAAATATGCCCCAGGAGATGGTCTGATTTGACCTTTTAATAGATCTCAACAGGAATCTCAGGGTCTGTGTTAACTGCTTATTCCTTTTTAAGAAACTGCTTCTATTACACACATCATGTTCTCTTTGTTCTGGTCATTTAAAATGTTCGCCACAGATTTTCCAGATAAAATTTTCACATGGCCTTTTCTCACAGAGTGAAAAAAACTGTTAAGATTTGCATTTACAGTTTTTCAGCTAAGAAATAGTCTTTAAGAGATTACTTGAAAATTGCCTTTAAAATGTTTATCCAATTACATTTCTCATATAATTTATGACCCATGAGTTGTGTCTTCGGTAATCCATGTTTGTTATATTCATACTCTGTTTTTAAGTCTGTAAACTATGTCCTGCATAATGGGATATTTTCCCTTATAGGGTATAGACTTACATATCACTGATTCAGTTTGCTCATTTGCATTCTGCTCTTTACTGCAAAATTAGTATTTATTTAGTATTTCTTTAGTGTTTCATTAAATTTTAACGTTAACAATCATTTCATTTTCTTCTCATCCTTGTCTTTTCATTTTAGCAGGCTCCCTGTGCACACGTTCAGTTACTTTACAGGTGTTATATCTTTAAAATGGTATCTATAATTCCACAGAGTTTAAACAATTTTCTCTATGAATGTGGTAAATAATTTCCAAGTACCTCTCCTCTTGTAAAACTTACCTCTAAGCTTCAGTGCTTTCAAAATCTAAAATAGTATTCAGAGAATATTGCTTCCTTTTTAATTAAGAAAATTATAACATGGAGAACTATTATCAAAGGTTCAAAGTATTTGGAAACAATAAAAATAAAAATAGAAAAAAGAAAAGCAAAAAAGGGAGGAAGGAAAGAAAGAAGGAGAAGATTGAAAAAGAAACATTAACAAATCTAAACATGGAAAAAGAAAACATAAGAGAAAAATATATGGCTGTGAAATATTAAATAGTAAGAAAAATCTGTTATATTCTACTTGCCATCACTAATGGTCATTACTGAATTATGTAATAATAATACACATTTGAAGAGAAATTTATTTTCACATCCAGAATTTTCAGTATAAATAGCCTTGCTGAACAATATTTTTAATTAAAATTAAAAAAGAAAGAAAAACATGGCAGTTGGAATGCCATATGATTTATGCCAGCTAGTTCCTGATGGTTATGGGATGGGGGAGCCATTACTCTAAGATACACAGCATTATCATGGCCAGTTAACATTGTAAAATGTTATTGGCAAAGTAATCATCAGATTGGTGAATAAGTGATTTAAATGGCAATTTTTTTGAAAATTAAATCTGAAACTTGTAACTATTGCATTCTACCTTTTTTGTACAGTAACAACTAATCTTTGTAAAATATGACAATTACTTTTGCCACTATTTTTAAATATGCATACATGATTTCCAAACTACCTATGTATGTGTATTTGTATCTCCCAGAGAACATATGTGTATACAATTTTAGAGGAAGATAACAAATAGATTAAAAAGATAATAGATTAAGATGTATAGTATACATGTTATGCTTATACCAGATGTACATTGAGGAATATGCTCAGATCCAAATTCCATTACAGTCCAAGTCATCTTGGAAAATTTAGGTCATCATACTGTATCTCAGCTTCTTCACCTATACATAAGTATAATAATGGTATCTAACTCACAAGGTTGCTGTGAAATTATAATGGTTAATATGAATAAATTTGTAGAGAACACATGTTTTTGACATTAATTTCATTTTAAGTCCTAATAAGTATACTCTATTATATTGGATGTATTAAGTAGTTAAATCCATTAATATACAATATACAATAGTTACTGTTTCTAAGAGTACTAAATTTTATTTAAATAAATACATTGTTTATCCATTTTCTTACAATATAACCTGTGCAAAACATATTCGTTCTGGTCTTAAAGTGATATAAATTATGAATTCATAAAATAGTCATGATGTTAGGCAAAGAACAAAATGTTCTTTAGGCAAAGAAAAATATGATAATAATTGATGAGGGAAGAGAAGGCAAGCTGAAGACAAAGCAGAAGCTGACTTCCCATAATTCCTCCCCTGCATGGGATATATGTGACATTCCTCAGGTACTCCTTGCTGTCTTAAAGCTAATGAAAGAAAAACAAGTATCTCCAGTTAATGAACACAGAAGTGTAGTATGTCATTTAAAAATTCATCCCATTGTTCCAGTAATTCAAATTCCTAAATAAATGCTTTCAATATTTTCAATATTTCAATATATTCTTCTTGAAAGTCAACAATTCTTTAATTTTTATACTGGAAACTTATTGCATAAATTTATTTCAAAGAATATTGCCAGATTATCTGATCATATTTTAATTTACACACCCAAATTCTAAGGAATGTGTTATTTTTTGCAATAATTAAATTCCTATTTTTCCTAGTAAAGCAAATAAGTGATACTACACAAAGAACAACAGAAAAAGACATAGTTGTAGAAGAATATTTCTACTGAAAACTTAAATGTCTGACAGAGGCCCAGAACTAGTTGCTATTAGAAATGTAAAACCATTATAGAAAGGTAAACAGAGAAGTTTGCTAAGATGCTAACTTTCCCCTGGTGCTTCTGAACTTAAAGTTATTATGCAATGTGATACATGACCTTTGGAATCCTAGCAAAGCAATTTCTTAGTAAGGAATATATCTTTATGTCCTCATGTAAAGCTACTTGATAATGGGGATTTTAATTTCCTTAAATAAAACAAATCTCTTTCTTTTTTACACTTGTTGAAACTCTTAGATATGCTGGAATATTCTATGTAAAGAACAGAAGACAAAAAACAACAAAGAAAAACTAAAATGTACAGAAAATTATTACACAATTATATATATATACATACACAGATATTTAACAGCCTGTCAGTTTCATAAACATAATCAGAAGAAATATTTAGTTTCCTATTCCTGTTAAATAAAAAGTTGATGTTTATGTATTTCAAAAATAAGGAGACTGAGCTGTTTTCTGTACAAAAGTATATCGTCTCTTAACATAAAATGTGGTATTTCATACCTATAAATCAGAACAAATTAATTTTCAACAGCATAATGTACTTGTCTTGAAATTTTAATTTTCTTCTCTTAGTAAATAGATGGTTTTCTTTTCTGTAAACAACAATTCAGTAGTTGACGAGCAAAATTAGTGATTAGTAATTGAAGAATAATCTAAAAACTATTCCCATTATTTGAATACTCCTGAGCAAGGAAATAGGTATGAAAAATCAATTATTTTATCAATACTGCTTATCCAAAGTTCATATATTGTAATTTTGTAGATATATTGTTAACATGGAATTTCCTCAAGGTGATAAAATCTCTCATATACCCCGTAAATCATCTTTAGAAGTGGGCATGGTTCTAAATTGAAAAAGGGGATCCGTGGGGTATAACAGAATCCCTGAATGGGAGGATATGATCTCACAGACCTGGTCAAGGTGGTCATAAAGGTATTAGGAGTTCATTTCAAGGTCTCAGTGGGTGTAATTTATTCATCCATGTGCTCACTGAGCTATTCATTCATATATTTATTCTTTCAACAAATATCCATGGTGGCTCTATGATAAGACGTGAACTGCTCTAATCCATGGAATAGATGATGAAGAATGCAGACAAGGTCTTGCTCTCTTTGGAGTTTAGACTCTTAGAGGAATACAGCCAGCAAACATCACCAAAGTAATAAGCAATGATCATGCATAGTAATGTAATTTATTGTGAAAATGAAAGTGGGTAAAATAACAGTGTCTCATGGGATATGACTATTAGAAAAGAAGGTTAAGACTTAACAACTTGAAGATATGCACTTGAGCTGGAGCCTGAATGAGAGAGTCATGCAAGGATCTGATGGAAGAATGTCCCAGACAGAAAGGACTGCAAGTGCTATGAACTTAGTAGGAAGACTCCTGGGGTATCTGTGGAACAAAAAGAAAATACATATGACTGAGGTTTGTACAGCATTTGGTTAGTGTAATAAATATTGTTAAGCAATTTGGAGAGATTTTAGCTGGAGAGTGGAAGTTTCCAAAATATATCCAAATTTAACTTTAAGCCTGTATCATCTGCCAAACACTGTTCCATGGACTTGATCTATATTAAAATATTTCTCAAAAATCCCTCTTGAGAGGTACTATTATTATTTCTGGTGAAAAAAATGGAAGTTTTTAAATATTAAGAAATTTCTCCCTAAAGTGCATCTCTTGTAAAGGGCTAGTGAATGAACCTCAGAGTCTGAATCCAAATTTTGCACAAATAACCACTCTGCTATTCTGCCTTCTTTTAAGTTTTACAAAGGTCACCAAAAGGATAATTGAAGAAGAGTTTATTATAGGGATATAAAAGTAGAAACAAGATGCTATGTGCAAAATGTTTGTCCTCCCCACATTCATATGTGGAAGTCCTAATCCCCAGTGTGATGGCATTTGGAAATGGGACCTTTGAGAGATACTCAGATCAAGAGTATGGAGCCCTTATAAATGAGGTTGGTGCTCTTATTAAAAAAAAAAAAAGACAGGAAAGAGATTATCTTTCCCTTTCTCAGTCACATGAGGTTATAGGGAGAAGGTAGCTGTCTATAAACAAGGAAGCTGACCCTCACCAGACAACCTAGTTTGCTGGCACTTTAATCTTGGACTTCCCAGCCTCCAGAACTATGATAAATAAAAATGTGTTATTTAAGCAACCCAGTCAATGGTATTTTGTTATAATAGCCTGAGCAGACTAAGTACAGAGATACTAGTCTGAGATGGTAGTTGGTTGTTTTGAAGTCGTAGTATATTTTGGAAAAAATAATACAGTTAGGACTGTGAGACTGTTGTAATAATTTTGGTTTATAAAATGAAGAGAGTATTCAAGGAAATCTCCTGTCTTTGCAGGTTAACCAAGCAAATGAGTGGTATTAACCCAGTAGGGGAAGACTGGGGCGTGTTCAAAAGCAGGACTGATTTTATTTCAGACATGCTAAATTTCAGGTGCATTTAAGATATCTCAGTAGAGATGTCAAGTCAGCCGTGGTGGTAGGGACCTGATATCATCAGCATACTGACTGAGATTAAATTCACGGCAGTAGAAAAGATCACCTAGGAAGACAATAGACAAGGACTGAGTCTCAATCAAGAAATAGACATTAGTCAAAAAGGGAAGACCCAGTAAAGTTGACAAAAAGCTTTAGACATAGGAAGCCGACCAAAGGAGTATGATATTATTAAACACAAAGAAAGATACTGTTTAGGAAGAAGGAGGGGTCCCCTAAGACAAAGGCTGACAGAAACTGGAATAAGATACATATCAAGAAGCCATGATAAAGTTTGGTTTGATTTAAAAGAAACATTTCAGTCTACTGAAGAAGATGAAGAAGGTTAAAGACAATATAGAGAAACATGGACAGAATGGGTAGTGGGAAGGCAATGACACAAATTATAAATGCCTAGTATGATAAATGTCACCATAAACTTGTGGCCAAAGGGAATCTGAAGCAATATGAAACTGAGAAAATATTTTTTCAAGAAAAATACCAAAGTATGTTGGATAGAATAAATTCCTTGAGGGATAAATTCAGTAGAGAGGGGAAATTAATGATTAAGAAGAGATAGGACACATGCTGGAAAGAAATCCTTGAGCAATCGATTCTTAAAAATCAATTTTTAGCAGAATAGCAGCTAGTGGTAGTAGACAGGGATAGGCATTATGTAAAAAAAAAAAATGTGTTCACAAGGCTTACAACATGAAGTGCTTAACCTCATGCATAATTAAAACCATGTAAATTTAATTTTAAAAACTTTACCTAAGTAGGAAAGTTCAAAAGTTTGATAATAATGTTAGCATGGGTGAGAGGAAGTACATAAAAACACACTGTGCAAGCTTAGATTAGAGAAGCTTCAGTGGATAGCAAACCATCAATATATTTCTAATTAAAACTGCAATACCTCTTCTTTCAGAAACTTCACTTTTAGAAATTTTAGCTTTGGAGGAGGATTCTTATATTTATTTTTACTGCCTAACATTTTAAAATATCAGGGTATAGTTATTTCTTTTTAAATTAAAAAAAAAACCTGCAAAATATTAAAAATAGAACTATCACATGATCTAGCAATACAGCTTCTGGATTTTTATCCAAAAAAATTTTTGAAATCAGGACCTGGAAAAGATATCAGCACTCCAATACCATTGAAGGATTATTCACAATAGCCAAGGTGTGTGCAAACAACCTAAATGTTCATCAAGAGTGAATGGATAAAAGTACTATGGTATACACACACACACACACACACACACACACACGCACAGGGGAATATTATTCCACTTTATACACAAAGAAAATCATGCAATATGTAACAGCATGAATTTGTGTGAAATATATGTGTGAAATATATATATATATATTTCACACATGGTCTGTCTTCCTTGAGAAAGTACATATTTGACAAAAAAGTAATGAACTTGGGACGCCTGGGTGGCTCAGTTGGTTAAGCGAGTGCCTTCAGCTCAGGTCATGATCCTGGAGTTCCGGGATCGAGTCCCATTTTGGGCTCCCTGCTTGGCAGGGAGCCAGCTTCTCCCTCTGACCTCCCCACTTCTCATGTTCATTCTCTCTCTCACACTCTCTCTCTCAAATAAATAAAATCTTTAAAAAAAATAATGAACTTAATTTAAAAATTAAGGGAAAAATGATAATGATGTAAGCAGGAATTAGGGATAATAGATGGGAGAGAGATTTGAGAGAGAGAGAGAGAACACAAAACTAACTGGAGTAAAGTACAAATTAACACTGTGCCATTTGAAATGTAAGAGCTGTGGTAAAGTGAAAATATTCCCGAGGGTCAATGAAATCAAATCAGAACACAAGCTATTTGATGTAGTCACATAACATCTGGACATGCTCCAGCGAAAGTTTAAACACGTCTTCAAATTCTCATTTGTCTGGCAATATTGACTGGTTTCATTGCCATTTTAATAAGGCAATTGGAGCTACTCTTTTCAGTGACCTTCCCAACAATGTGCATGAGGGATTATAGCATCTGAGCACTGACAGGGCATTTTAAAAGAATTTGGACTTTGTCTTTGCTAAATATGTAAATATCCTATGATTTCTGACTGCTGTGCACGCATTATTTTCCAGTGTATGTGATTTTGAATTGGGTTCCTCTGCAATTAATCTAATGCAGTAATACTTGCCATAAACTCACTGTCTTTTAGAGAGTCTAGCCCCTAATAAAAAAAAGGAATCAAATATCATGCTGTCAGTCTAATATATTTCTCTAATGCCTTGAGTTCATGTAGTTCATGTAGTTACTTAGAAATATTTTACTTCATTTTATTCCATAATAAATCATTATTATTCAATAATGAGCCATAGAGGGGAGGAAAAATGACACTATCACAGATTAAGAACAAAATCTCTCAGATATTAAACAGCTTAATTTGAAATGGTTAAGCAGAGAAGAATCAACAGTGATATCCATGTCCTCAGCATTTAATCTCACCTTAAAAAAATGAATTCACTTGTTTTACCTGTGCTTAAAAATTGTAATTACCTTTAGACTAATAACACCATTATTATTATTATTACTATTACTATTATATTAAGAACAACATAGAACAGACTATATATTTTTCATGATATATAAAACTCTATGATCTGCCTTCTGACTGACTGCTCATCTTTATTGTTTATCATTCCCACCCATTTCCCAGTCATAATCTCTTTTCCAGCTGTACTAAGCAACTAAGCATACTGCTTTATATCTCTTCAGGCTAAAACAGGAACTCTTCAAACTTCTTTAGCTCTGTATGTTAATGATTTTTATTATCTAGATTAAATATGCCCTCTAATAGAAAACCTTTATTGCTCTCTCCTAGAAAAGTCTGAATTTGGATCACTACCCTTTTCCCCATGGCATCTTATGGAACCTAGCAATATTTAGGGAGTATTGGGATATTTATTAAAATCTTTATTTTAATTACAGCTGGATTTGTTTTTAAGTAAAAAAGTCTTAAGTTTTATGACTCCTTCGTTTTAGTGGAACGTTTTAGTGGATCCTAGAAATGTGTTCACATAGTATTTTTAAAAAAGACCCAAAAGAGTGGAATAAGTCATTGAACTGAGCCCAGTATTCTGCATGCTGCTTTTTCTCTTGGAGAATTTGTTAACTCTTACCTTAGGAGCTGTGAAAGAGAAAGCTGCTAATATGCAGAGGAGACCACAGGAGTAACCACAGTCAATGGAAATTAAATATGACACTCTATGCTTTCCAGGGTGCTAGGGCATAAACACTCAAGATCTTGGATAGAAGAAGAAAACAGAGAAGTGATTGGATTTCCCATGCAAACATTTGCTGACTCTAAAGCTTTGAAGGGCATCAAGTAGAAAGCCAAGTAAAAAAGTGAAAATGGAAGGAAAAAAAGGCAAAGCAGAATTTTCAGCAGTCATATGTTATTAAGGTAACAAAAATTGAAGTTCAGAACTCTGAAAGGAGGGTGGTCCTACATATAAACCAACAAGTAAATAAGTAGGAAAAGAAAAACAAAAAATAAAACTCAGTTGGGAACCTATAGGCAATATTTAAGAAGTACAAATGAACCAGAGATAGGCCAGACTTTACAAAGTTTCTGCAATGCAGAAAGGAGTCTTTGGAATGAGGTCACCCACTCCTTCACTGCCTGGCAAAAGACAGGATTGGGAGAATTCCTAACCAAAGTTTTATAGATACATGTTTTTTCATACAGGATATTTTGCATTCATTCAAGAATTTCATGATTTCCTAGGCATGCCATAGAGAAGACCAAGGTATGGAAGACTATACTACCAGAATCAAAATTGCACAAGATGTTGGTGTTATAAAGATCAGACTTAAAAATAAGGTGTTAGGAGCACCTGGGTGGCTCAGTAGTTAGGCATCTGCCTTCGGCTCAGGCCATGATCCCAGGGTCCTGGGATTGAGCCCCACATCGGGCTCCCTGCTTGGCGGGAGGCCTGCTTCTCCCTCTCCCTCTTCTTGTGTTCCTTTTCTTGCTGTGTCTCTCTCTGTCAAATAAATAAATGAAATTTTTTTAAAAAGTGGTTAAAGAGGTGCCTGGGTGGCTCAATTGGTTATGGATTCAGACTTCAGATGCTTGATTTCAGCTCAGGTCTTGATCTCAGGATCATGAGTTCAAGCCTGAACTGGGCTCCGCACTGGGTTCAGATCCTACTTAAAAAAAAAAAAAAGTGATTAAATTATTCAAAATAGTGAAAATTGGAGCATATCACCCGTGATCAGAAATTGATAGGAAAGAATCAAATGGAAATTCTAGAATTGAAAAATATAATAAATTAAGATGTATCTAACAGAAGAATGATTACATCAGACAAGAATTTATTATACTGAAAGTTTTATCAGGAATAATTGGAGCATATCACCCGTGATCAGAAATTGATAGGAAAGAATCAAATGGAAATTCTAGAATTGAAAAATATAATAAATTAAGATGTATCTAACAGAAGAATGATTACATCAGACAAGAATTTATTATACTGAAAGTTTTATCAGGAGAAAATAACTGGGTAGCAAAATAAAAAGGAAAAAGAATGAACCTACAGAAAAAAAGTGTAAGATCAAGTTATAACTATGAACAACTGGAATATAATTCCATTAGACTACTTAGAACATAAAGTAAAATAAATTTTTCAGAGAAAAATTCACCCAAGGAAAGATTCTCAATGATATTGGCCCATTTTTCTCTAATGCATTTCTTACTATTAAATGAAAGGAATATGCCTTAGCCCCTCTGCTTAACCTGGTCAGCAATAGGATTTATATAAAATAAATCTATTCCATTAATCCCACCTCATTTGACCTCTTATTGACTATTCTATGAAGAAGACATGTAGTAGAGTGGTTAGGCAAAGGTTTCAGTTGCAGTTTCCTTACTTGGCATTTACCATTTCCATAATCTCAGGAAACCTACTTGGTAACCTATTTGCATTTCAGCTTTCTCTCCTGTACACAAAAGAAAATAATAAAGCCCATATCAAATGGGTTTCAGGAAGAGAAATTAAGTTAATATCTACAAAGTGGATAGAATATTGAACTTTCAGTATGTCTTCATTATTATCATTACCATCACCTTTTTAGTACCATTGTTAAGCAAAAAGTCTAGAATCTAAGTATTATGATAATAGTAAAGATATATATATTAGATTATAGATTATATAAGATTATAGAATGTTATATAACATATAATAATATTACATATCTATTCTAGAATATTATATATATATTTCTAATTACATCTAGGCTTTTTTCTAAATACTATATTAACATATTTAAGTCTCATAACAACTCAGAGATGGATACCCCAAGGACCCCTTTCCATAGTCCATGGCAATGAGAATAATAGTAAGTAAAGAGTAAAGAACAGTAAGTAATACTGATCATATGTTTATAGAAATGGAAGGAAATTTAATGGAGTTACTCAACATGTTTATGACTTATAAAAAAGAACGTATCAGTGTTTAGAAACATAAATGCACTGGTAACAAGAATGAATAGGTACAAAATTGTGGACTGGTTCATTTAAATCTGTTAATGCTACTGGAAAGGCATTTTTCACGATACAGATTTTTGGCAGTTGCATAATAGCATCATTTCCCAACAGGGATAAGTTTTGTTATATATAAATAGGACAGATTTGCTATATATAAATGCAATAAAGCTATGTTACCAGTAATGGACATATGCACAGAGATGCCCTCAAATAATTTTTGACATGGGAAGGGGGTAGAAATGTAAACAACTAGGGAAAAAAAAAGAAAAATGGTTCCTTTATTACCACTTTACCCATCAAACAATAACATTGTAATGTATTTTCATCCAGGACTAAGTACAACATTGGGCTGAAGCCAGTGTTTCTCATCTCCTGAGAGACAATTTGTGGTATCTTTACAGAAACATCACACTGGCAGCATGAAATTAGTCATGGGAGAGAACATACTTTCATAAAATGGAGAAATGGTATAATTCAATAAATTTTACACTAGAAGTCGGGTTATTAATCATTTACCAGCACAATACTGGGTGGAACTCTGATGATTTGGAAAAAATAGAAATGTTGTTACTGAGTGTCTTCATCAATAGTAACATGAAGTCAAACAAACAAAATATAGATCTTTATAGTTGTATTGTAGGATGCATGATGATTTATTTTCAAGGTATTTTAAAGGTTAAATATCCATGAAAAATATTATTATTAAAATACTGGTTTAAAGTGTTTAAAACACTGCTGGTCATTAGGAATTTGCTTGTATGTAGGAGGCTAGAGAACCTAAGGGAAACATCCCTGTCCTGATTCAGGTCATATTGTCTTTGTATTTCATAGTTTTTCTGTTGTGGTTTAATATCTACATCTTAAAATATCCCCTTATTAACCCACTCCATACTTTGTTGTTTGGTTTATAAATTTCAACTCTATGTAAAATAAACACAGTATGAAAATGTTCCTCAATATTTAAAAATTAATTATTTATGTATAAAAATTTCAATTTCTCACAGCTTCAGTTAAATCCTGTTTGTGATTTCACTGATTTTTTTTAATTTAAAATTTAAATTCAAGTAATTAACATATAATCTATTATTTGTTTCAGGGATACAGGTATGTGATTCATCAGTCTTATTTAATACCCAATGCTCATTACAACACATGCCCTTCACTGATTCTTATAATATTCAAAATAGGGCAGATAAATTTACTGGAAAAGCAAACCTATTTCAGCAGTAAAATGCAAAGTTTGCATGCATTGTGCAAATATGGAAGGCACTCTTAAGCAAACTAATTGAAGCTTCAAGTGTGCAGCATTGGCCTATTGGTCTAGAGAAATTAAGGAGTTCTGTCTAAGTTTTAGGGAATAAGGTCAATACGAGGTAATGTTTTAGTTTCAAGGGAGAACTTGTGACCTAAGAGGGCAGAGAAAGAGAAGACGTTTATGTTTGGAACTAACAAATTTATAAAAGACTCACCCTTTATGACCTCATCCCAACCAAATGTTATATGACAATTCTTGCATTAAGATGTGCAACCACTGTGTGGCTATATAGAGCAAATGCTGCCCAATGACTTGACAGTATTAATACCTTTTCCAAAAGAATAAGTGCATGTCATCAAAGGGCATTGGACTTTTATCCAGGGAGTTCATTCCTGGAAGACTCTGGTTACTCAAAAGAATTATGGGGCCAAGTCATGATGGTTTTGGAGAACAGCCTAGTCTGAAATTGATCATTTAAGAAAAGCAGAAATACTATTTAGTGTGATAGAGCAAAGACTCACATTAAAAGCAATATGTATTAGGTACTATATGAATATTATTTTTCAAGGAAAGATTGTAAAATATGCAGAGAAGCAATTGACTGTGAACTCATGATAAAATATTTAAACAATGCTAAATGGCATTAAAGGTAAAGTCTTTGTTACTATAGTCACAAAATGACTATACAAATCTTACAAAATTACATAGCCAAAAAAGTAGCATAGTATTTAAGAAGTAGATCTGATTAATATTCTGCAAAAACAATAACAAATAACTTAAGAATAACAGTTTGTTGAATATAAACTAGAATATAAATATTAATAATATACCTTAATAAGGTAAAATGTGACTATATAGAATAAGCTAAAGCAGATCACATTTTGTTCTAAGAAATACATTTTCAATTTTCCTGGGATATGACTGCTTCTCTTTTTAACAATATAATATGTCGTCTCTGTCATTCTAAGAAAAGGGGAATATTTAATGCCATAAAAATTAGAAATTAATCCTTGATTAGTACTTCGTATATGAATTTTATATTCTGTAAAATAACTTTCTACGTAGAGCTACAGGAAAGTTTTAACCTGGGTTTTAGTTTTAAAAGAGTAGTAAGCACAGTTCAGCATTAGTCTAATCTCGCTTTGGGTATCTCTTTTTATAGACCTAAACTTTTCCTTCCTATTATCTTCATATCACAAGAAAGTGGCCTTTACAAGGGATTCATTTAATTGATGATATATAATATTTTAATTCATCTTCATAAGAAATCTGTACAGTTTACAAATAACTGACTCTGTCAACTTTGTCAAGTCTTCCAGAAAAACAAATGAAGCTCTCTATTTACTTCTGAAGAGCTAAGTTAAAATGCACCTGTATGTATCTCATATAATGCAATTAAATATACTTTCAGTCAATTGTTTAAAAAATCTGATTAGATGAAACAATTAGTTGGACAAAAAGGAGGCAAGTAAAAATTCCTTTATACTTAGGCCACATTACAGTTTTCTCATGCATTAAAAACTGACCAATTTAACTGAATGTGATTAATAAATTAAAAAAAATTACTGCCTAATGTAGGGGGAGGATTTGTTCTTTCTTGTGTCAGTGTAATTTCTTCTTGTGAGGGTATCATGCTTAGTGAAATAAGTCAATCAGAGAAAGACAACTGTCATATGATATCCCTGATATGAGGAAGTGGAGATGCAACATGGGGGACTAGGGGGTCAGAAAAAGAAGAAGAGAAACAAGATGGGATTGGGAGGGAGACAAACCATAAGTGACTCTTAATCTCACAAAACAAACTGAGGGTTGCTGGGGGGAGGGGGTCGGGAAAGGTGGGTGGGGTAATGGACATTGGGGAGGGTATGTGCTATGGTTAGTGCTGTGAAGTGTGTAAACCTGGCGATTCACAGACATGTACCCC
>PISX010014827.1:0-51684 GCA_004024625.1 Mellivora capensis
TAAAGATTTTATTTATTTATTTGTCAGAGAGAGAGGGAGAGAGAGCGAGCACAGGCAGACAGAGTGGCAGGCAGAGGCAGAGGGAGAAGCAGGCTCCCTGCCGAGCAAGGAGCCCGATATGGGACTCGATCCCAGGACGCTGGGATCATGACCTGAGCCGAAGGCAGCTGCTTAACCAACTGAGCCACCCAGGCGTCCCAACTTTGGGATTTTAAAATGAAATGAAACCTTTGCGCATGACCAGAAGTCACAGTCATTGTTTTAATAATACAGACAAGCTCCGAGAATCCTTTTTGGTGCTAATGGTTCCACTAGCTCACAAACCATCATTTTAGTACATTGATGTCCTTAAATGTATTGCATAGAAATTTTTTTAAATGAGGAAATTCTGGAAGAATAAAATAAATGTTATCTTCTAAAGGGAATAAATAAATATAAGTTTCTGACTGTGTATCTGTTATCCCATTACCAGGGACTGACTAGGTAGATTTTCGCTATATTAGACATGTGTGGAATGATCTGACTTGAAATATGGGCTCCCCTGACTTGTACAAAATTTACTTGGAGTTAGGTCCTGGAGGGCTACCTCAAAGAGCATGTCAAGTGTCACTTTAAAAAAGTGGAAACTAGAAGAGTGTGGGTGGAGTGGGGGTGGGGGGGAAGGTGACTGCCAATGACCAATGAAGAGATGTGCCGTATGTATTATCTTAGGTTCTCCCAGAAATGAACTTGGAAATGAATATTCATGGACAAAGATTTTCTAAGGAACTATTCCCCAAGGCAAATCAGTGGGAGAGAGGGGGAAGACAGGCGGGACAGAGAACCAACAGAAGCCAACCCAGGAGCCATTTTGGGCCAAGTCCCAGCCTTGACCTGCCCCTGGGAGAGCTGTGAGATAGAAGTTATGCCTCAGACTCTTCCCCAACTCTGAGCAAAGAACTGGGCTTTCATACTGGGCACCAGCCAGTCATCAACCAAGGGCCCCCCAAGGAGCATAGAAATTTCTAGGTACTTCTGATTTGAATCTTTGAAGAAGACTTCTGAAGAAGTCTGAAGAAGACCGCTGTTGGAAGCAAACCTACAAATCTACAAGCTGACTATCTAAGAATGGAAAAAGGATTTTGAGGGGATCAGGTAGAGCCCCAACAGTGATCACTGCGTGTATTAAAACCTGTGGACAAGACGAGAAATAGATATTTCAGATATGAGCCCAAGATTTCAAAGGCCCAAGACACCAAGTTGGAGAAGCTGTTTGCAACTGAGCTGCTTCTCACACCGGCAACTCTGTGGAGCTTGTCCCTCTTCTCATGCTGCCCTTGGGGGGCCCAGGGTGTGGGAGTGCTCCGAAGGCCAAAACTCACATCTGATCTGAAGCAGCTAACAAGCCTCTTTCTTACTCCACCTATGTCTGGCTGAACCTCTTTTCTCTTTGATGACCGGACACGCTGAGACAATGCACATCAAGAAGACCACATCATCATGAGGGAGACCCAGAGGCAAACAGAGTAAGGGTGTCATGAAAATGGCAGTTAATTAGGACCAGAGGAGCCATGGAAGGCTTTAGGGGTTGAGGGTGGAGATTAACTTTCCTTTTGGCCTGGAAAGTCAGATAGGCAGAAGAGAGCAGGAAGGACATCCAGGAGGAGGGAGACAAATTGGGCAAAGGCGCAGAGGTGAGACCTGGCGTGCACTGTGATGGCACAAGGGGAAGACAGGCTGAGCTGCAGGGAGGACTCACAGCCCAGAAGGCTGCCCATCCACCACCCTGGGTCTGAAAATTGGGTCATGGTCTTAAGCCTTCTCCCTGACTCCCACTTGCTTCAGCTTCTTTCAGATTCTCTGCCCAATTCCCCACTCAAACTGGCTTTCCATCAGCTGTGCCGTGCACTAGACCATCCTCCTAATTAATACGTGCCAGGTTCCAGGAGCTGACAAGCTTTCAATACAAAGAAACAAATGATACAAGCCAGGACAAAAAGCAGAACAAAATAAAGACAGCAGGGGGTGTTTTGGGTGAGCGGCATCACAGAACAGGCAAATTTCAGAGACTTTTTGGAACAGGGGAAACCTGATGTGTTAATTAGGAATCTATTTCAGTAATAAGACCGCTCAGAGGAAGGGCGATGAAAGAACTAGAAGGGGCAGCAGAAGGAACCACTCAGGCAGAATGGGGCCACAGTGTACGAAGGGGGGATGTTGATTCTTCTCTGCTGTCTTCTGTACTTCTGTGGTCTGTGGGCTCCTAAGACGGAGGGCTTAGCCTTTTGTGTTTTGTAAAGCACCAGGAATAAAGAGCTTCGGATATAAATAACAATGCGGTTTCTGCCCCCAGGACCCAATTCAACAGGAAGTATTGCAGCCCAACCGGCTAGAGCTGGTGGTTGATTTGGGCTTTTCAGAGCATTGTCTACTCAGGGGAACTGTTTGCTGGGATGGGCCAATATAAGGGTTCAGAACAACAGGAAGTGCAGCAAAGGAGGGAGGGGCCAAGACAACCACGATGGGGAGAGGGGGCTGGTGGAGCCCAAAGTCTTCATCCAGTTGTGGGGGGGTGGTGGTTGGGGTGAGGGGGTGTGGCGGGATTGGAGCCCCAGCCCGGGAATCAGCCTGGAGCGGTTCTAATAGCTATGCCCTTGCCGCCTCTGTGGTCCTATCTTCCTTCTGGGGCTGCTGAGCTGAGAAAAGGCAGTCTATCTTCAGTGCTACCAGATTGACTTTCAGAAAGCACAGCTTTGAACATAACTTTCCACTCCTCAGAACTGGCGGTGGCTCCCAACTGCTAGCAGATTCCATACCCTGGAGGTTTTCGGGACTGAGTGAAACTTTTGATGCCTCACCCTCTTCTTCAGGGAAGAAAGCATGATAATAGTCACTGCATTGTTGGGCTGCTGTAAAAATGAAAGGTAATACACAAACAGCACTAGGATGTAGTAAGTGCTCAGTTAACATTAATTTTCATTGTCGCTCAAGGGATTGCTTGAGTGCACAGCCCAGCTCTCCACTCCCTAGATAGATGATCTGGGGCCGATTTCCTAATTTCTCTATGCCTCAGTTCATTTTTTTTTTTTTGAAGATTTTATTTATTTATTTGAGAGAGAGAGAGAGAACACCAGTGAGCAGGGGGGAGGAGCAGAGGGAGAGGGGACAAGCAGACCCAGGGCTGAGCCCTCAGTATGAGATGGGACTCAGTCTCAGGACCCTGAGATCATGACCCCAGCTGAAATCAAGAGTCAGACACTCAACCCACTGAGTTCTGGGTTAAATCATGTCCCCCCCCCCCCCAAAATATTTCAAGCCCGAGTTTTGAATGGACTCGATGGAGGATGGAGATTGGCGGATGAAGCCTAAGGTCCATGGAATGGGACTTTATTTGGAAGTAGGGCTCTTGAAGATAGAGCTGTGTTAAGGATCTTAAAGTCACCTGGATAAGACATTTGCATGTTGGCAGAAAGATGGGCCTTAACTCCAATGACTGATATTCTTCTAAGAGAAAGGAGAGGGAGTCTGAGACCTAGACACAGGAGCACACACAGGGAAAGGCCATGTCTTCAGATGGTGCAAAGATTGCAGTGATGGGTCTATAAGCCAAAAAGCACCAAGGATTACTGACCACCAGCAGAAGCAAGGAGACAGGTATGGAACAATTCATTGGAATGGAACATTCATTCAATGGGACAATTCCCTCAGAAACATGGGAAGGAACCAATCCTGCTGACACCTTGATGTGGAACTTCTGGCCTCCAGAATGGTGAGAGAATAGGTTTCTGTTGTTGGAAGCCACCAAGCCCATGGTAATGTTGATGACAGCCATTGGAAGCCAATACACCCTCCATATCTCATACCCTTCTCTCACGTTTTGTTCTTGTTTCCCTTCTTGCCTGGAAAGCCATTGAATGCCTTTCCAGCAGACCTATATAGTCAGTCCTGGTAAGAGGGGTCAGGCTGATGTCAATTTCCTAAACAAGAATATCATTGGAGTTTGCCCCACAATAAAAACTACATGATAGGGCGCCGGGGTGGCCCAGTTGTTTAAGCGACTGCTTTGGCTCAGGTCATGATCCTGGAGTCCCAGGATCGAGTCCCGCATCAGGCTCCCCGCTCGGTGGAGGAGCTCTGACCTTCCCTCCCTCTGGCCTTCCCTTCTCGTGCTCTCTCTCTCTCTCTCATTCCCTTCCTCTCAAATAAGTAAAAATCTTAAAACAAAACAAAAAACTACATGATAGACCAAGAGGGCCCTGACTCTAAACATTGACACTGATAAAAGACATTGTAAGATGGTAAGCAAAACTCCATAGTGATTTAAAGTTCACAAAGTATTTAGATCAAAGCCCATCAAAATCCTTAAAATAAAAACAAAGCCACGACTTCATCAACTCCCAGTGCCAATTTTAAATTCACCTCCATCCAGGAGAGCACTGGGGGCTGATTAGGAACACACCCAAATGATTAAACCTCATCTTTTCGGCCAGACTGTTATTACTGGTGATTACAGCTGAGGAGGGACACTGTGCCATGTGCATTGCAGAGAGAGAATTCTGTGCTGAATAAAAATCATTTTGGCTCATAAACACTGTACATTAGGAGAGTTCTCTAGATCTTCTTAGCTCTCTCTCTGTCCTGTACTAGCACGACAAGAAGCCAATCTCAATCTCTTTATCCTGCCTTTTATTATTATGCCAGCAGAAAAAAAATGCACATCACACTTTCCAAGCAAAGTTGCAAGAGAGAGAGACAACATCATTGGGTGGGTCATTCCCATATAATGACAAGAGTCTGTAAGAACTGAAAATCGATTGACTTGGAATGAGTACTAACAGTCTAAAATCTGAGAAACTGGTTTTCAGATTTTTGCTTTGAATTATAGTCATGAGGTTCATGTGGTATCCATTTCAAAAGTTAATTTAATTTATTTTGAGGAAATTTTCTTTTGTGCCAACAGCTTTTATTTTACTTAAACTGTCATTCATCTTGAATGAAATTTACAAACTGTACTAATTGCAATTTAGATCCACCCAAAGTGGAGAAACGAAAGTTAATAGGAGAGTAATGAGCACATTCACTCAATGGATTTTATAATTTTATGTGTTTCTCATTTGTTCTGTGAACCAGACCCCTGTGCTGGGTGCTGAGATGCCAGATAGGACCTGGGGAGTACCCCCCCTCAGAACTGAGCGTCCAGCAGGAGTGGGCCAGTGTTCCTCCTGTGGGACCACCTTAAGGTGTGCACGGGGAACAGAGCAGCCCCAAGGAGGGTGCCAACCTTAGATGAGAGAATGCTTGAGATGCAGCCAACAACTTCTTAGTGGGTCAGGCCTGAAAATCTGGGTCAGGGCAGGGGGGTTGGGAAAGGAAGGCAAACAATACAATTGAAACTACATATGCAAAGGCCAATGGCTTTGGGGATCACAGAAAATTTGAGAAAGAGAAAAGTGCAGGAGAGTAGGAATATGGAGGCTGGGGGCTGGGAGCAGGTAGGGAAAACCACTGAGTTGAAGTCGTACAGAGGAGTAGAAACTGGATGAGAGGCTATCCTGGCTATCAGGGGAAGAAGTGTGTCCTTTTTCTTGAGGGGCCTGAAAGAAACAGTGAAAAGTTGTAAGCAGGTCTGAAGCAACCAGATTTATGTGGTGCCATGGGGATCACAGCAAGACAGAGGGGAAAGGCTCTGGAAATACAGCTCAGTCGTACCAGTCTTATCAGGAAGTGAAACACACCACCTAAAATGGTGGAGTCCACTTTTCTGGAGTAAAGGATGGCCATGTAGTTAATGGAACTCCCCCACCCGCATTTTGTTTGTAGTATAGGAAACCAAAGGGACTTAATCATAGAAATTGTTATTAAACTATTACTCCGACTCTCGTACCCAAAAACAATGAAAAAATGAGACAAGACTTTAGCTGTTTTCCCTACTCTGAAGTCACCGTGTCGCTAAGGAACTTGACGTTGAAAGAAACCATCTTTCATTTCCCATGCTTATAGTAGGCAGGCTCAAAGATGATGTCTGAACATTTCAAACCAAATTCCCTCAGTTGAGGGTGTTATGCAACTTGTTATTTTAAGCAATTTAGCCGTATTTGCATATACAAGTAAGCAGAGTCTTCGGACCAACCCATTCTATAACCTCACTTATTCCTGCAGGTAATAAACTGCTACAGGTGTGGAGTGAGATATAACTCAAGGTTCTCTGTGCATGCGTGCATAGTCAGACCAGTAAGAAACAGTCGCACTTATTAGGGACAATAGCTGCCTCCCTCTCCACTTACGTCTTGGGAATTATTTCTTCTCTCAATTCCAAGGCAAGAAAAACACATCATATTTCCTAACTCATGCTAGCAAATAAGCACCAGAAGAGCTATTATTGACAGAAACTGTACAGAAATGTGTTGGTGGGAGACACGTAAGTCTGCCGGTATGATATCTAGAAATAGAGCATTCTATATATTTCCTTTTTTTTTTTTTTTTGTCTCCACGTGCCATTCAAAGGCAACTCATCCATTCATTCATTCACTTACTCATTCAACCAAAATTTTTAAGGCCCCTATTGTAGTTATGTTTTAAGTATGCAAGGTGGGATTTCATGTCAAATAAGATACATGTCTGCCCTCCACCAGTTGACACATGGCTGAGGAGGTAGACTGCTTTATGGTACTTCAGAAAAGGAGCATGTTTGCGGGGCACCAAGCTCCGTCTCTTCTCGGTTCTAAGAGGCAGCGTGGGCTCTGGAGCTGGACCATCCAGGGTATAAATCCCAACTCTGCCACTGACACATGTCACTGCCTTGGCAAATTATTTGTCCTGTACGAGGACAGGACATTTTCTTCATCTGCGATGGAAATCCTATTAGGACCTAACTGATAGGATTGTTGTGAGGATTAAATAAATTAAGGTTTGTAAAATGCCCCGAACAAGGCCTGGCACACAATAAGAACCCAGTCAGTTTTTGTTTTTATCATAAATGCCTGGAGCTCCTACCTAGGAATCATTGACTGTGAGCCTACCATGTGCAGGGCAATGCTTAGCTGCTGGAGGGGGCCCCAAAAGTGGGCCTCACACTCTAGCAGGTAGATAAAACCTGTACACAGATAACCGTCCTCAGGGCAGATGTGCTCCAGCCTACAGGCCAGCTGCAAAGTGTTAACATCACTCACCTATTGCTGTGTTAACAAATTGCCACAAACTTAGTGGCTTAAACCAACATACATTTGTTATCTCACAGTTCCCATGGGTCAAGGATCTATATGTGGCTGAGCTGGGTCCTCTCTTCAGGCTCTCATCCCGGCTGCACTCAAGGTATCAGCCAGGGCTGTGTTCTCATGTGAAGGCTCAAGTGGGAAACAATCCTCTTCCAAATGCATGTTGGTAAAATTCAGTTCCTTGAGGGTTATTGGACTAAGGGTCTCAGTTCCTTGCTGGCTGTTGGCTGGAGACTCCCTCAGTTCTTTGCCATGAAAGCATGCAATCCAAAGACATGATAGAGAGAGAGTCTGCTGGCAAGACGGAAGTCACAATCTTTTTTTTTTTTTAGATTTTATTTATTTATTTGACAGACAGAGATCACAAGTAGGCAGAGAGAGAGGAGGAAGCAGGCTCTCTGCGGAGCAGAGAGCCTGATGCGGGGCTCCATCCCAGAACCCTGGGATCATGACCTGAGCCAAAGGCAGAGGCTTTAACCCACTGAGCCACCCAGGTGCCCCCAGAAATCACAATCTTAACCTGATCACAGACATACACAGACACAATCACAAACATAACCTGATCACAGGAGGTAATGGTCTGCTCAGGGCAGTGAGGGAAGAAAAACTCTCCACAGCACCCATCTCTCTGATGCTCTGAGTCATGCACTATGCCCTCCATCAACATGCAAATGGAAATCCAACCTCTCTATATCTCTCCAGTGGTTTCTTCAGAGTTCGTGTCTGGGAGGAGGCAGAAAGAAGCTTGGTTCACTTTCTCATCTTGTCAGCAACCAGAAGCCTTAAGTCAGTTGTTGATATATTAATCTTTGTTTCTTTAGCAGTTTTTGGAGTCTGTCTAGATCTTCTCAAATCCTCCCTTTTGGTTCAGTATCACCACTCCCCAGTTTCTACAAGCCTTGCTCCAAAATTTCCTACCTGTAACTTTCTTTGGAGAGCTAAGCTGTGGTCCCTTGGGACCACCTCACTCAGATGCCCCTAGAACCAAAAGAACCTGGGAAGTTACGAATACCCATGGTGGCCTGACTGACTGTTACGGAAGCATAAAAACTTGGATCCCTTACTTTTAGGTAGGATAAACTCCACTGGGTAATTTATTCTCAAAAGCTCCTCAAGGGTTCAGACTGAATCTGGAACTTTACTTGAAATCACAACCTTGCCTGGCTAATTTTTGTTCCCTATTCTGTTTTTCCTACTCCCTTACTATTTCTCTGGGGGTAAATTGCTTAATCACTTGCACACAAATTCTCTCCTCGGGGTCTGCATGTGGGGGACCTGCTAAAGACAACTATTACCTCTAGTAGTCCCAGGAAGCTGACTTTAAGAATAAGATTCTGGATGCAGCTCATTCACCAGCAAGATGAAAATGGGGATTCCCATCCCTCATGGGAGGAGGCATTCTGTACTTTTTTTTAAAGATTTTATTTATTTATTTGACAGAGAGAGATCACAAATAGGCAGAGAGGCAGGCAGGCAGAGAGAGAGAGAGAGAAGGAAGCAGGCTCCCTGCTGAGCAGAGAGCCCGATGCGGGACTCGATCCCAGGACCCTGAGATCATGACCTGAGCCGAAGGCAGAGGCTTAACCCACTGAGCCACCCAGGCACCCCATTCTGTACTTTTAAAAATTCATTAGAAATTCATTATTTTTTATTTTATATTACATTGCACACAGTATCTCATTTTGCTGAATTAAGGACACATGAACAAATAAAACTTTGATTAGTACTAGATGATAAAGCATCAAGAGAGCAAAAAGAAGCAAAAACTCTTTTCATACCTAATATTAATTGTGGTGTCCTGTATCTTTGTACCATTGCAGTTACTAAGACTTTCACTCTTGGTGAATTGTAATGGGAGACAGATGGAAGAGGATGCACTGGCTTGCACGGTATCTCTAGCTTTTAAGAAAGACATAGGAAGTAATCATTAGGATTATGAAATTGGGTGGACCTGGGCTTGGGCAGGTCCAGAACATATGAGTAAACTGCATAAAATGGAGACCTACACCTCCATGTTAGCTACTGACGAACGTGTCTCTATTGGCTCATACCTCTGGGTATCCCCCGTGGCCAGCTGCTAGAAGAAGGATCCCCAGTTCAGTTCACAGATAGTCTGACTCAATACATTGGCACAAACTGCAACTGGACAGTTGCTGATCTATCCCCCCAACCGGAGAGGGGGCTCTGAAGAGACCAATGAAGACAAATTGTAACAGGCAGAGCTTAGGGCATCACACCTAGTGATCCAACGTGTATGAAGGGAGAGGTGGCCCCAGATAAGGAGAGAGACAGAGTGAAAATGTTGGTGTGGCAACTGAGTGCCCCCCCAGAGAGCTTTCCTTGCAGAAGAGGCTTTAAGCAATCAGGTGGGCAGGATGACTCGTCCTGTAAATGTCAGCCAGCTGTTGTCTGTCGTTCCCGTAGTTCCTGTGCAACAGGCACAGGCCCATGAATGTGCTGGCTTCGTACAGAGATGGAGGCTATGCGTGAGCCAGAAAGCACGCACTCCTTCTCAGCAAAGCCCATCAAGTGCTACAACTGCAAATGTCTGACCTGTGAGCAACAGAGACTGACTTTACGTCCTCCGCACGGTGCCCTTCCTTCAGAACACCAATCAGAGACTTGGTGGCAAGTTAATTATGTAGGATGCCTCTCACCCTGGAAGTGACAACATTTTGTTCTGACATTGATAAAGATTAGTGTATGAATTCATTACATTGATACAGATTAGTGTATGAATTCACCTTTCCGGCCTGCAGTGCCTTGGCAAATTCCACTACCTGAAGACTCAGAATGTCTGATATTCTGATACAGGATCCCACAAAACATTTTCTGTCCGTTTTTTGGCAAAGGAGGTATGAAAACGGGCTTATGACTATGAAATCTACTGATTGCACTAAATGTCATTCAGAAGCTTCTAGCATGATATGTCATAACCACATTCTGAAGGCAGAGGTAGGCACTAACTTAGAAATGCTACTCTGTGAGGTTGGGCACCGGCCTTCGGAATGCAGTATGTGCCTTAAGCCGACAGTCTTTACTTTGCATTGCTTTCCAGTGAGTTGAATACGTGGGTCTGGAAACCCGGCGTGGAAGGAATAGTCTGGTTCACTATCGCTCTCAGTGACCTTTTGGCCATGCATCCTTCCCATCCTCATAACTCTAAGACATTGGGTCTAGAGGTTCTAGTTCCCGGAGGAAAATACCTCAGCTGATCCACTGGCATCTCTCCCACTGCTCCCGTGCCCAGTGTTAACTGAAAGCAGGCAATTGCAACAGCTACTGCCTGATAAAGACACAGTGGTAAGGAGCTCAGACCCCCTCGAGGATGAAGATGTGGGTCACCCTACCAGGCAAGCCCCCTAGTCTGGCAAAGGGCCTGTTGAGGATGAGGGGAATCTAGAATGGACAGTAGAGAAATGGGATGATGGATATTGATTATAATCTCGGCACTAGCTACAGGGGCACAGGCTGTGATTTGTCCTATTAGATCCATGATCAGTTAGAATCTTGAATAAGCTGTGACAAAATGAACTGGACTTAACGTGACAAGCACACGGATCTGAGTGGTGCAAAGGGTGAACTCCAGTGAATGCTTTTGATACACCGCCCAGGTCCCCTTCACTGGGTCACTGGATCTATCCCCAAGTCTTTGGGTTCTTCTCTCCTGATGGCCCACACCTCCAACGTCCTTCAGAAAACTACCTTCCCTTAATTTACAGGAACCACTTCACCCAGAGTCATTCAGAACAGGAAGCCCTGGGTGTCAGGTCCCCCATCCCCTCCAGGAAGGCCTGTAGCCAGGGACTGACTGGTGTGTGGATTTTAAAAAACCCAGTTCCCTTCCAGAGGAGCTTGATCAAGCTGAGGCTGGCTCTTGACTTTAAACTGCCCTCTTGCCTGCCTTCTTCTCCTGCCCTATTCTGCTTCCTTTTCTCCCTTACTAGTTTCTCCTGGAAACACTTCCCTAATAGCCTTGCCCACAATCCTTGGCAACCCAAGACACTTCTGTAACAGAATAGAAACTCTTTGTGGACAGACACTGTCTAGGGGGGAAAAAAATATTTTAATCTCCCCCATACCTAGCCCAGCATGGGATACCTGCTGGGAGTTAATACTTGTTTTTGGCAAATCTCCCTCTTAGACCTTCTCCCTTGAGGAAGGATCTGAATTCCTAAGTGGTGACTGCGGTTGTAGGTTACAGACCAGGACATCTGTAAATTATCAATGATATATGAAGGCATACCATATGTCCCAGATTTGGGGGGCAATCTTGATTTTATTCTTTCAATCCTCTTGTCAGACCATTTCCGGACACTGGACCCGGTTGGTGCGGTGATGTGCTAGCCAAGAAGCAGCCGAGGGAGGACACTTGAGCGTTATAGCAACCCAGAGACCTTGCGCAAGACTGGGCTTCAAATCCTGGCTGCACCCCCCCAACCAGCCGTATGACCTTGGCCACATTTTCTTCATTTCGTTGAAATGACGTTACTAGCCCCTACTTCACAGGATTGAAAATGAGTCCGTGTAGGCAAAAAGCTCGGCACTGCTCCTCCACACAGCGAAGCTCCAGAAATGGTTCCTTTCGGAGCGGGGAGAAGAGCGGGTCAGCAGCCCTCAGGGCGCCCTGGGGATGTTACCGTCTTCACAAAGCCAGTGCGGGGAGAGGCCATGCCCAAGTGTTTTCGCTCATTTTTCCCCCCAGGGCGCAGGGCACAGTACTTGTAAGCCAACGGGAAAGGGGACGTCATGTCGGCTGGAAGGGCCTGCCGCGGGGGAGAGCGCCCTCGTCCCCCGGCCAGCACGTGGCGTCCATCCCGCCGCCCGGGCCTCCCCCTCCTCCACCTGGGCGGCGCTGGAGTCCGTGAAGGGTGGAGGCCTGGCGAGCGCGCTGCGGAGGCGGACTTCCACCGCCCGTTTCCTAGCAACGCCCGCCCCGCCCCGTCCCGCCCCGCCAGGCGCGCCGGCGCCCGGAAGCGGGGCCGGGCCGCCGTTGCCATGGCAGCGCGGCCGCCGCGCCCGACGCTGGCGGCGCCTGCGGGAAGCGCGGGCTCCGGGCTCCGGGCTCCGGGTGGGCGGCGGGGAGGCGTCCCCGCTTCGCTTGTGTGCCCTCCCGGCGCGAATGTCGGGCTCGTCGGGAGCCGCGGGGACCCCGAGCCGCCTGCGGGAGTGGCGGGGCCGCAAGGTCGGTTGGCTCTGTCCCGCGTCCAGGCCGACTGCGAATCTCCTACCTTATTTCTTACCTACGCAAGAGAAGAGCGCTCACACACACACCCCCGAAGTCCCCACCTTTCTCGTACCTTCACACACACACACACCCCTAAAGTCCCAACCTTTTCCCTCTAGTCTTTTTTTTTTTTTTTAAGATTTTATTTATTTATTTGACAGACAGAGATCACAAGTAGACAGAGAGGCAGGCAGAGAGAGAGGAGGAAGCAGGCTCCCTGCCGAGCAGAGAGCCGGATGCAGGGCTCGATCCCAGGACCCTGGGATCATGACCTGAGCCGAAGGCAGAGGCTTTAACCCACTGAGCCACTCAGGTGCCTCTTCCTTCTAGTCTTTAACCTGAAGGATCTTTAATCTTGGAAACAAGATGCACAAAATCAGCCTTTGAAAACACTACTGGAAAGAAGTATCCTAATTCTCAAGGGCCATTTAAAACTCTAAACGTCCGTGCCTGGAAGAGTATTCTGGATTCTGGACTTGAATTTGCATTCTTCTAAATCCCTCTCTGCTATGAGCTGCGTTTGGACAGTTCAGTTGTGGGGTATTGAATTTAAACATATATACCCCTCTGGCTAGTGTTATGATTGCTCAGCTAAAGGACCCACTCACAAAGACAAAGCCACACGGCTCTCAGTCATTCTCTGGCTTGAGAGTATTTTTAACAGAGGCGGAGTCAGTCACGTGTCTGTGAGTTTAATCAAATTGACAAGGGCTCTGAGCGAGAAACGCTTGCTATCTAATGGGAAGACAGCATTAGGAACATGGAGATACATTCATTCTCTTTGGACTTACTTGAATCAGAGCTTTTCAAATGGAATCTTCACTTGCATATATTTTTGTGGATCTGCTGCAACTGAAAAATTTAAATCAGAATCCTGTTTCTTATCTTCATTTCTATGGTAAATGTGTCTAGGTTGAGATTATGCATTTTCTTGATCAACAAGGAAATGCGCAGCAATCACTATGAATTGAGCACCTTGCTGATTGAGCAACACTTGAACCTGGAGGCAAGAACGACCATAATCTTAAAATGAGAATCCTCCACAGTATATTTCACAAGCATTTTCACAGCTAACCTTTTTCCACTCCAAAGGATCATTCACTTGGAACTTATTCTTTGTCAGAGTACTAAATCTCCTAGAAAATCACTTTCACATACTTTTTAGTTTGAAAATGTGATTGTGGTTGAGCAAAGTGTTCCTATAATTTATCTCTCTTTCTAGTCTCTTATCCGTAGATCATTTTTTTCCCAGTATCAAAACAGAACCTTTAATTTGCATGTTGGAGAGTAGAGGATAAATTCTGAAAGATAAATGAAGGATCTGTAAAATAATAGTTTCATGGTTAGCACTCTTGGGGGAAAAGAAAGAACCCATAAAGCTGTGTGTATCTAATGACTTTCTTGTGCATCAGGCAAGTCACTAAGATTATCTGCTTCTGATTTGATAGTTTCGATGTTATAATAGCAGAAACGATAACCATGAATTTTATAAGGAAACCATAGCATTTGCAAAACTTGGTGGTTTTCATAGCATCTGATTATTCATTCATTATCCTAAAGTTTTTTACAGAGAGGTTATTCATCTCTATGAGCCTAAACCAGCTTGATTACAAGATACTGGTAAGGGTCCACATATGCCCAGTGTGGCAAATGGAACTGACCAGATTAGCCATTTAACTGCCTGGTTGTTCTCTAGATCGAGATTTAGTTACACACGAGTTAGCCCAGCCTTCAGTCTTTAGACTTTGTGAACCACTTTGGAGAGTTAAATAGACAGCAGAGGAACCCATAGGATTTATTGCTATCCTACTCTGTTAATAACATTGGAATGTTAAGAACCTCACGAAATTTTTCCCGTTATTTGTTAATGTGAAAATGATCACCATACAACCATTCCAGTTAGTTTCCAGTTCCCTTAATTTCCCTTCTCTTTTATGGTTATTGTTTCCTCAGCAACCAAATACAGGTTTCCCCCAAGTAGGGTGTTTGTATAAAATGTTTTGTAAGCAGAAATGGCATACAGCAAAGAAGCAATTAGCGCCTATTTATATGGAGAAATTTTTGAGTGTTCCCAGACCCAAAAAATAACCTCTCATAGGCTTTTCTAATGCCTTAGGACACATCTTGCTAGCGGATGCATAAAATAAATGGAGATAAAGCACAAAAGCTCAGACACAGGTCCAGACTATGAGGGCTCGATGCCCAGATGCTGAATGTGATCGTGGCGGGGAAAGAGCTTGGTGGGGCCCTCTCACTGCTGGGGGTGCCCGCTGCCGGTTTAACAGTTTTGCAGCAAAACACTGAAAGATATTTTCACTTTTTTTCCTGCCTTTGGTAAAAGTGAAAATCCTCTTCTGATTTCTTTCAGTTAGCAAAAACAGATACTAATGTAGATCTTTTGCAAAAGAGAAATGGCATGATGCAAACTTTTGAAAAGCGGGGGTACCCATATTTATCAAACACCAGCTCCATTCTGCATGTCCACCTTTTCCTCTTTTCCAAATAACCAGTGACCTTACGCGTTTGCACATCTCATCGTTATTACCGACTACCAGCCTCTTATCTAACCCTGTATTAAACTCGATTTACTGTTTTATCTATACTACCTTAATCTTTTAGAAGCTTATCATAATATGGACTCCTTAATGAAATATTTTATCATACAAATAAACGAACCTTTCTCCATTTTCCAGATTCCTCTGCTTTTGCTCATTTACCTATATACCTTTATCCTTCTTTAAATATTCATGTTTTCCAGTTTCATTTCTTATGCAATGAAATAAACCAAAATGCTTATCTTGTTACTACAGAAATGACTGTGTTACCACAAAATGTGGAATGTTCTTGTTTAGTGCTTAATGTCTTATGTTTAGCTCTCCTGATCTCAGTAAAATATTCATGCTTTTGTCACTAGAAGATTCCTCCATCCTGACATCTTAAAATATTTCCTACCATCAAGCTGCAAGGCCACCCAATATTCTCAAAGTGTTCCTTTGGATATAAACAGACCATACAGCATAGGAGTTAGTAGACAATACCTGGAACTCAGGCTGGGACTAATGCTCAGAAGCTGTGTGACTTTAATCAAGTGGTTTTTTTTTAACCTCTCTGGGCTCAGTTTCCTCATCTGTAAAATGGAGATAACAGCAGTTAGCTCCTTAGGTTTGGGAATTTTGAAGGATTAAAGGCATAATTCTCGTAACATCCTTGGCATGTAGTCAATGCTCGTGCATGTCTGCAGTGGGTATCGCCATCATTCTTATTATCGATATTAAAATATTAAAATATTGTTTTAAATATTTATTCGTATTTAATATTATTTAATATTGAAATATTAAATATTATTTTATTATTTTATGATATAAATTATTTGATATTTAATATTATAAATACATACAAATATTGTATTTAATATTAAAATATTATTTCCATTGTCATCAATTAACGTAGCCTAAATTAGTTTATTAAACTATCCATACATAGTATTCTGACAGGACATAAAACAGACATTTCGATGAAGGAGGGGAAAGGTACAAGGAGAAGGGAAAAGTCCAGAGCACGAGCTAGTGGCTGGTGGGGGCACACGTCAATAGCTGGAAAGCTAAGGCACAACATTGGCTCACTGGGCTCCTAAGGTGATAAAGGAGAATGAAAAATAGAGCTGGGGCAGCTGGGTGGCTCAGTTGTTAAGTGTCTGCCTTCGGCTCAGGTTATGATCTCAGAGTCCTGGCATCAAGCCCCACATCAGGCTCCCTGCTCAGCGGGAAACCTGCTTCTCTCTCTCCCACTCCCCGTGCTTGTGTTCCCTCTCTTGCAGTCTCTCTCTCTCTCTCTCTCAGTCATATAAATAAATAAAATCGTAAAAAAAAAAAAAAAGAATAATAGAGCTAACAGTAGAGTGATATTCATAAAATTAGTCATAACAAAGACAACACTATGAGAGAAATGATTTTTAAATACCTGTAAGATTGTGAGACCTACCCTATTGAAAAAATATGAAAAAGTGGGGAATTCTGACACATGCTAAAGACTTAAGACCTAGATGGGAAGGTGTTTTTTTTGTTGTTTGTTTGTTTTTAAATCTCTCATGTTTCCCTGGCAGACATCGGAATCCACTCTAGAGAGTCTAGGCAGAAACAAATTTATTCTAGGGTGATAAGTGGCTTTCAGACTTGGTTTTAGGGTTGAGGAAAACACTTGACGCTGAGTTTCAGGAACGACTCCCCCCACAGAACTAGGCCACAGCAGAAGTTGCTGTCTCTTGTGCCACGGGAAACGCCTGCCCAGTTGGGAAACTGCCCCTGTGGCCGCCAGTTTGGGAGCCACCTGCCTCGGCCATCATCAGGAAGCCTGCCTTCCTGATGTCTTCCTGATGAGACTTCCTAGGAAGTCTCAGTGGCCGCTGCCAGCCCCAGAGCCATGGAACGTGCACCAGCAAGACAGGTGCCCTCCTTTGACACCTACAAGGCTAGTGCCACCCACTGACACCTGTGTAACCCTGGGAAAGAAGCCCTCAATGGCTCCTGGGCCATGCTTGCCAGCAGGAATAGCAGAACCCAGAGGCGAACCTGGAATCATGCAAGCGCATTGTGAGAAACTAAGTGAGATCCTGAATTTTGCTTCAAGGAAGTCTGAAAAATGAGTCTGTGGCATTCCCACATCCGCAGTAGAGGAAGGCATACGAAAAGGAGGATGGAATGGCTACGGAGCTCTAATCCATCTTGTCCACGATGGGCCACTCGTTTGGGGGTTACATGTCTGTATGGTCTTTTCTTCCCAAATGTAAGTTACCAAATGAGCGCAGTAACACCAGGCCTTCCCCAACATTCAGATGCGCTTGCCCTCTCGCCAAAGGGAGAGCAGTGCTTCTCCTCATACATCTCTGGGCAACGTTCATTTTCCCTTCAGCTCAGTCACCATCCAGTCTTGATATCCCACTACCTATGGGCCGACTTGTAAAATTAATCATGGCCCGCAAAACCCTTCATTAAACATGGAAGGCAATGGGGAGGGAATACAAAGGAAAGTGGTTAATAGATATAAATGATACATAAACAGCAAGGGGAAAAATGACAAGCTACTACAGTCCTCACTTTGGCTATTGTCACAAGTCCATAGTTGGTATTTACAACGTCTAGTTGGTATTTACAACACCTTCCCCAACAACTCATTTAAGGCAGTCGTTGCTCCCAGCAAGTTTCCTAATTGGCCCAACTTCTTTGCCTGGTGACAGGACCTAAACCTTCATGCCTGAGCTGTCTGAGGGTCTAGATTTGCTGAAGTCATCTCTAACCTTTGCCACCGGTTATGGCGGTACTAGGAGGTACCCCCAGAGAATCTACGGGTCCTCACGAAGCAGCATCAACCTGAATTTTCCCTGATTGTCAGAAATCCAGTGATCATGAGGAACCCAGGGACCAGGGGAAAGTCTTGACTTACAGTCCAGTGGAACCATATGTTCCCCACATAGAAGAGTCCATAAATCTCTAAACAACAGCTCAAAGACATAGAGATGCAAATAAAAATGTTTACGTTATGATCAGGCTTAATAATGAGAGCTGCCTTTCCCATTTCTATCGCCTGGTTTCTAGATCTATGAGATCGGCTGAGGGGAGAAGCAAGACCATACACAAGCAGCTGGCTTGGAGCATACACCACCCCCTGAAGGAAAGTACCTTGCAAGATGTAGCTTGGCTGTCTTCAGCAGGCCATTTCTCTGTCCGTATGGCAGCCTTCTGAGGGATGGGTGCAGAGTAAGATCACTGAGTCTCCTGGAAGTCAGCCACCTGCTTTTTAAAAATCTGGCTATGAAATTGGTTTCTTGGCCAGAAATAACATTGTGCAGAATGTTGTGAGAATGAAGAACACATTTGGTGGATTCATTCATGGTATTGCTGGTCAACATATGGCAGGCAGAGAAGGTAAACCCAGACCCAAATACGACAGTGAGGACAAATGGTTGTCCCTCCTATGGTGAAAGAGTTCAGTTACACGAAGCCTGTTACCGGGTGGCGTGATGTGTCGCCGGCGGCTCAGTGTTCGTGTGCCATTAGTAAGATGGCGCTCAGCAGCACAAAGTACCTGAGCTGTCAAACCATGGCTGCTTTAGCACAGTGAAGGGTGATCAAGAAAAGCTGCCGGCTCACATCCATTGAACAGAGTGTCTTGTCCCCTTGTTCTTTAGAGTCCCCAGTGCAGTGCTTCTCCTCTGTGAGCAAACCTACGGGATGCATTACACCCCCGTCCACTGCAGGAGGTCTAGACACACACCCGTTCCTCAGACCACAATGAAACCAATCACCTGTTCCTTTTTCCAAGTCCCTAAGCATCTGGATAGACCCTTACTTTTGATCTCTCTCTTTTTCTATACAACCTGAACAACAACCAGAGGAACCGTTTCAAGTTCTAACCATTGGGAGAATTCCTGTTCCCCCACCTCTTAGTGAATCTGTAATGCTGGGGAAACCCACTATTGATGGAGCTTGCATATCCTGCAGAACCATCCATGAACCAGGCTCAATTGTTTTTTTAGTCTCTTTACCTTAAAAAAAAAAATCCCCCTGAGGGTATACGTGTGTGTTGAAGGAGACTCACGGGACTAGGTGCTTTGGGAGTGTGAATCGCCTACTCATGCATCTTGGGCTATCACAACCTGCTCAGGCTCAATTCGCTATATGGTCTACTACTTCCGCTTAGGCCACCTTGGTGGATGAGTGGATCCATACAACACCCAGTTCCTGATGGGAAGACTGGTCACAGGATTACTTGGCTTTCCATTAAAAAAAAAAAAAAAAAAGTTTCTTGCCAAAGCATGTGACTTCATTTCAAAATATTAAAATCCTCTGCTATGAATTTCCTACCACAGGCTCCGTAAGTGCCCTTACCCAAATCACAAATGCTTTGCACGCCATTAGATAGATATTCTGGATCATAAGAGCCAAATTGCAGAACTGCTTGCATTGGGTCAGCTTAGGAGCTTTCTCTTGCTCTCATTTCCACTCAAACCTGATAACCCTACAACTTACGTGGTAAATGGATCAGACACCCAAACACAGTGTAGGTTGCTTCCTTCAGAACCATCTGCTATGACCAGAGTCTGGAAGGCTACACAGTCAGAGAGCTATCACAGTCAAGAATCCTCCACTGGATCCACCTGCCCCAAACCATAGCAGTCCTCTGAAAATCCTCATAGAAAAATGAAATGACCATGACCCTGCTTACCAGAAAAACAGCAAAGGGCCTCCAATTCATTTTTGCCTTCCAAATTCTACCTGAATGCTGGACCTACATTATATCCATCATCCCAACTTCAAGAGAGTTCAAGAAAGATAGTGTTAAACTTTCCAGTCTCTGCTATGGGTTGAATTGGGTCCCCCACTCCCAGTTCATATGTTGAAGTCCTAACCCCTCCTACCTCAGAATATGACCTTACTTGGAAATAGGGTCATTGCCGATGCAATTAGTTAACTTTAGATGAAGTCATTAGAATGGCCACTAATCCAATATGACCATTATCCTTATAAAAGGGGGAAATTTGGACCCAGACATGTGAGACAATTCATTTCTGGAATTTGAGTTTTCCAGCTTGTGGAATTTTGGTATGGCAGCCCTAGGAAGTAATATAGACTATGTGGCCACCCCTTCCTGTAATTTATGGTGTCCTTCTTGTGGCTTCTAAATGGGGCTTAGCAAGTCTCATCATTGTTCTAGAGAAAAGTCCTGTCAGTGTCTGCAGTGCGATTATTGATCATTCTGCAGCATCCATCACTGGGGGAGTGAGCCCCCAGAAATATTTGGGGTGCTGTAATTATTTCATGAATATTGTACTTTTTAAAAGATTTTTAGTTTTATTTATTTGACAGACAGAGATCACAAGTAGGCAGAGAAGCAGGCAGAGAGATAGGAGGAAGCAGGCTCCCCGCTGAGCAGAGAGCCTGATGCGGGGCTCGATCCTAGAACCCTGGGATCATGACCTGAGCTGAAGACAGAGGCTTTAACCCACTGACCCACCCAGACACCCCGAATATTGTATTTTTTTAAAGATTTTTCTTTTTTTTTTTTAATTAGAGAGAGCACAAGCAGCTGAAGCAGCAGGCAGAGAGAGAGAGAGACACAGGGTCTCTGCTAAGCAGAGAGCCCGATGTGGGACTCGATCCTAGGACCCTGGGATCATGTCCTGAGCCAAACACAGACGCTTAACCGACTGAGCCACCCAGGTGCTCCACGAGTAGCCATATTTTAACTCTGAGATGATTTAGCATACATTTAAGAGAATCCAGCCTGCAACATTTCTATTTTATGTCAAGAAGGAATCTGTTCCAGTTTGTTCATTTTTGTTTAAGAGAATTTAGCCTTGTGGTTAAACAAGTCAGTCTTGTTACCCTAAATAAAAATTCTAATTGCTTTAAGTTTCAGGTTTCTAAATTGAAATCTTTCTACATTTATACAAAGTTTTAGGACATTTAACAGTGTTAAGACAAAATAGTTATAAGGTTATAGTAATAGTTGTAAGTTATCGAAATATAACTAGAGTTATAAGGTTCTACATAGTTTATTAGGTTTTCAAGAATTGTACAAACACTTGGGAAGTTTTTTGTTTGTTAAGATAAACACCTGAGTGACATTAAAAGGAAATCTAATACAAATACATACATGCAGTTAAAAATGCTTAAAGTCGTTTTGACTGAATTTATTAAAGCCTCCTGAAGAGTGTTAAATATAGAATAATAAGATTTGTAAGTTAAATCCAAGAGGGGGATTGTCAAACTTTCTGTAAAGGGTCAGGGGTAAATATCTCAGGCTTTGTGGGCCCTGTGGTCTCCGCTGCAGATCTGTGACTCTGTCCAGCCCCCTAGCACGGAAACAACCAAAGACAATATGCAAATGAATAGGTATGGTCGTGTTCCCATAAACCTTGACTTACCAAAACAGGCAGTCAGCCGGACTTGGCTCACAGGCTGCAGTTTGCCAATCTCTGATTTAAAAGATTAAGGATTTTTAAATGTATAAGTTTTTAAATTTATGACTTTAGTAAGTCAAAGATTAATTATAAAAACAATATAACCACTGAATAATCTTCACTGTGCATAAAAGCCCCCTTCAAATTATCGTAAAAAGTCACATTGAAATGAGCTAGGTGGCATTGGGAACAGTGTCATGTAGCAGAAAGAAGATGAATTCTGGAGTTTGATACGTAGTTTCCAATCCTAGCTGTTACTTCGGTAGCTACACTATTTGGAGAAAATCGTTTAGCGTCGTCGGATCTTTGTAAAGAGAGTAAAATCATCATTGGACCTATACTCATTAAGTTGTGATACTCAAAAGAGACCTTACATCAAAGTATACATTGAAACTAGAAAGTGTCTTTCAAAAATAGAGTATCATCACAACCAAGGGATAAATGCATTATACACATTGTTTGTCCACAAAGTATATCAAGAATTTTGAGTAATTTCTTACCCACATTTACTACTTGAAAAATTTTCATCTCAGTTGTAACTAATCTATGCTGTTCTGCTCGTCAGAATTTGAATTAATATAATACTCAGAAATTTGTCTCTCTAACATGAAAAATATTAACATAGGCGTTTTTTAATTTCAACAGATTCACCAGGGCTTCTTTCTAAGGCCAACTTCTTTCCCAGGAAAAGCCCAATTTTTAAATTTAGCTCATGCTTATGTGCATAGTTTGGTGTATAATTTTAGAGCTAGCAGGAATCTTCGAAATCATTCCATTCAATCCTACAACTGTTTACAGATGAGGATACTGCAAATTTGATGGGCTTGCCAAAAAGCACACCATTAGGAGAATATTTATAACTTAATTATGTTATAAATGAAAGCTCGGAACCAGTCATGATGGACCCTTTGTATTTGTAGGACTTGTTTGGTGCGTATGTTCCAAACCTTACACAGATAATGGATGACTAGAAGGTATGCCTAAGTGATTTACAGCTAAGGGTGCCTAGTAACAGTCCTTTCAACGTCTATTGAAGTGAACTATTTGGAATCAGATGCGCAGGAAAAATGATCACTCATTCCTCTGGGTTCTTTTTTTTCTCATTTGTACTGTAATTCCTCAGTAGGTTTCTTAGGATATATTGATAGAAGAAACTAGTAAACAAATCAACTCTAACCTTCCTTTTCAGTGTTTGTCCACAGATTAGTTTAGTACTTTATTTTATTTAGTCTAATCAGCTCCCTATAAGAAATACCACTGAGGAAGATCGTCTAAGGTAGATGTTTTCATGCTGGCACTGAAAAGCATTAATAGAAGTTAAATGTAGAAATCCCAGCACGCTGAGATAAGTTTACAACTGTAAAATATAATTTCCTTCCAAGTCTTTTCAGATCTGGAAGGTTAGATGGTTCATTAAACTCAAATATTTATGTAGTTTTGATAGTCTCAGAAAAAGGAACTTACTTTCATCTTTCTTTTATCACAATCTTGTTACAGAGTTTACAACGCAATCTGCTAAACGAGGTTGTCCTCTATGCAGGGGACAGAGGTCTCACACAGACATGTGCTAGCAGGATAAGCCTGGATATATGGTGGAAGTGAATTCTTTCCCACCAAGGCGTCATCCAGTATTTTCTATTTGTATAGAATACATATACGTAACCCTGGTTTGTGGTAAAATTGGCATTGTGGTTACATATTGTTGTGTAATCTGTTTTTGTCACTTAATATGGATGTTTTCTCTGATGATTAAGTGTTCTTTTTTGGCATGATATTTAATGGCCACATGGTATTCCATCAACCAGATGAACCATCATTAATTTACCCACTCTATTGTTGGACATTTGTGTTTCCAATTTTTCACTGTTATAAATAACGTGGTGATGAATATCCACGTACATAATAAATCTTTGTGCCCTGTTCTGATCATTTTTGTAAGTTAAATTCTTTGACATGAAATTGCTGGTCCAAGGAAAATGAATATTTGTAAAACTCTTTGTACATAATGATCACGGTGATACCATTTATTAGACTTTCTATATGCCGGGTACTGTGCTATAATGAGCATAATCTCATTTAATCCTCACAGTAAATTTATGAGATAAGTTGTATTAATATCCACATTTTTCTCAGGGAAACTGAGGCTCGTGCCCAGAAAATGGTTAATACCTGACAGCAGTTGGCAGACCCAACATCTAAGTCCAGGTCTGTCTGTCCAACTTCATAGCTCATGGTCTTAATCCCTGTGTTATATTGCCACTTCCTTATTGCCAAGACATCTTCCAAAAAAGATTATTACAATTTAGATCTCTACCAGCAATACATGAGTGTGCCTATTTCCCTGTGCTACTGAGGAGCCTTCAATTACGAGGGAAGCTGAACAAATTTCTTCATGTTTGTTGGCCATTTGTGGATTGTCTGTTCACGTCCTTTGCTCAGAATCTATGTCTGAAATCTTTCCTTTTGAGAGTCAGATGATCTGAATTCTAATCACAGCTCTACCCCTCATTAGCTATGCCATGTTAGGAAAAAAATCGCTGCAGAGTTCTGAGTCTCCATTTCCTCTTGTGGAAAATGAGGTGGTTAAATTAAATAATCTCATGGGCCATCTCTCAAGTTTTGTGATTCCATGTGTTGGTCCCCCCATCACCTGTCCTTGTCACTGGGCCATGTGGGAGGAAATAGTGATCACCTATAACAGATGTCTTCATTTATGTATTTAAGGAAACCTCTACTCCAAGACATCTCTCCCAGCCCCCGGGGATTATGTGCCTGAAATCCCACCCTTCATTTCCTGGGGTTCTCGTTCTTCATTCTGCCGAGTCTCTCCTTCCCGGTTCAAGCTGTCATATTCTTTGGCTTCACTGGCATCCCTCTCTGATGGCTTGCCTCTGCTCGGATTCCTTCTCAGGTCCTAGAACATTCCATGACTCTCTTGCATCCAAACCTTTGAACATGTTATTCTCTCTCCCCTCTCTTTCTTCCTTTCTTTACTAAACTAAGTCCAAGTGCTGGAAAGCAGCCTAGCTAAAACTTGATACATGGGCTTGCAGTCAGCATGGCCAGGTTCTACCATGTATTGACCGCGTGACCTTGGATAATTTGTGTATTCTTCTTAACCTTCATTTCCTCATCTGTATAATGGGGGGAATGATAACATCTCCCACTTCGACTGTTGTGAGAAGGACGTGAGAGAACACACGCCAAACTTGGCCGATGATGCTAGATTTTTTGAGCTCTCAGGCACTTAATGTGTATGTCTATCATAGCATTTAACATACTGCATTCTGAATATTCATTGTTTTATCTCCATTCGTTAGCACTGTGTCTAGCACACTGTAGGCACTTAGCAGCTGTTTGTTGGGGGAATAAATGAAACACATTGCAAATACCTTTAGGAAACTGGTTTAGTGGTTGTTTCATTTCCTATTGTTGTGCTGGTTTATTTATTTGTTTGTTGTACTAACACCATATCAAAAATTGCTTTCCAACCTGACATGTAAGAAAACAAGATTAATGCCCTGAAATAATTAGAAGGTTAGGAACAAGGATGCCCAACCCAGACAGAGAGAAGGGCTCCAAATAGGGAGGTAAGAACATGTTGAAGACAAACTTTACATCTTTTGAGCTTTTGCTGTGGTTACTCTGTGAAGATCCCCCCTACTTTTCTCCCTCACTCTGGCAGAACTTTCGGCCATGTGAGTTTTTCAGGGGCAGGTTCAAATCCATCCATACCTAGAGATATTTCGTGTTACCTGCTTATGAATGAATGAATGAACTGAATGTCTCAACCCAGCTTCACAGAGGAAATGAGCAATAAAATATCTCACCAGAGATTGTCATTAAAATAAAAAAGCAATAAAAAAAGAAAAAGAAAACATGTTTGGGAAATGTACTGGCTGGGCAGGTGGCCAGGGGCTAGAGATAGCAGAGAAACCAAGGAGAAGTATATACAAAAAGAGAGAGGTCCACAGGCTTATTGAAAATTGAGACGTCTTTGGGGGAAGAAAAATCGATACAGGCTATGAATCTTTTAGTATGGACTTGCGGTGAAAAAGCATTGCAGCAGTTTGTGTGTGTGTTTTTAAAGGATTTAAAAATAATTATCTATGCACATTAGCTGGTGTTTCTTTAAAGGGGGGTGGAAAAACCCTCACAAGTACGGCATTTCAAAAGATTTGAAAATAGCAAAATTGCCTTCCATGTGTAAATGGATGCCTGATCCTTCCCTAAAGTGCCCCACAGGTTTATCATCAGTTCTGAGAGCCTCAGAGATGGGGTCCTCATTAATCAGTTCTGGGACTCACACTAAATGCCTAGTCAGTTTTAGGAAAACAGCATCTACCTTCCCTCACACCCCTTCAATTCCCCGAACCCAACCAATCTTTCTAACGCCTTTAGAGAGTGGTGTGTATTTTGTTGAGTTATGCCCTAGAAACATAATGCCCTTTACTTATCTGTTGCCTCCCCATCTCCCTTGCGGTTTTCATTTGGTCTTCACCGTCCATGACCTTTCAAGACTGCACATTACCAATACCTCGAGTGCAAACTCGAGGCATTCAGGCAAGATGAAGAACAAAGAGAGTATGCTGGTGGAAGCAGGTCGTCTACCGAACACACAGGACTAAATTTCTGACTTGAGAAATCAAACCTCATGACCAGTCAAAGAATTACCCACGATATGGAAAGATACAGCCCAGGCTTCTGGATGTTTCCATTTTTTCTGAGTGTACATGGAGTGACATATTCTTTTGACACTTGATACAAGCATTTTCAAAAATATTTTTCTTTTGCTAGTTTCTAGTGTTTCCCCCTCCATCTTGATCCACTTTGGATGATTACTCTTTAAAATGTTAAGGAAAATAGATGTCAGGATAAGAGTTTGAAAGGGACTAGAGGAAACGTACTCCTTTGACTCCATCTAGAATTCCCTCTTCTTCTTGATGTCACTAGCATCTACTCATCTTGAAGACCCAGCTCAAGTACCAGTTCCTGGGAGAATTGCTCCCTGACTCTGCAGTCTCTGTTAGACATGGCTCCTCTGAGCTTCTAGAACCTTCTCCGGCCTCTCCAGTATCGTCTTCCCTTGTAGACCTCACAGTTCTAGATGGCAAGTACCGGACTTTTCCTATCTCCATCCCCAGCGCAGTACCTCACCCGATATTTATTAAATGAACAATTAAAGGAGTGAATGGATGGTCGGGTGGATGACTATTCAGAGAAGGAAAGGTTAAAAAAAAAGTGGCAGGTGGTAAGCAGGTTTCAGAAAGTGAGAAATAAGAGAGCCAACACTCATTCAAACAATTTATACACGACATCCTGAAGTGAAATCCATTTTTCAGACTCCACTGAGAGATCTGTTATACAGATTTTTGCCCAAAGTATATGTCAATTCTGAGTAAACCACAGTCCCAGTTAAAACTGTGAAAGGAAGAAGAGCTGTGAGCTACATCCAAGCATATAGTTATAGCAGCTTGTTTTAAATACAGTGATAGCTGTGTTTTTCAGAAATTTATCCTGGAAAAAAAGTCCAAGAAAAAATCTATTTCTGTTATTTTTAAGTGTAAATATTCAAATGCGTGCATTCTCCTACAGCGAAGCACAAGCATCTGAGGGATCTGTGGCTGTGAAAAAAGCTTGCGTGGCGGGAGCAAAGACTGACTTGCTTGGTGGTGGTTTGAGCACCAAATGTCCCCCCGCCAAATGGTTTCCTCTGCTTTCCCTTCTCCTAGAACTTGTAAATTTCCTTTGAAAGAATGCGTAAGTTCCTCGCAACTATTCAATTTCAGTTGAAGATCAATTAAATGAACTTTAATTAGCTACTAAGGAACAAGGCACTGAAAGACCCACTATCATACACATCTCCTTTGTACTGGTCCAAGGGGAACAGGTAAATGCTGACAAAAGAAGGTGCATGAAAGTCCTCGTGCACGCCTTGCATCACTGTTGGGATAGTCCTCCTCCAACACGGAGCTGATTATCTCCCTCTCTACCCCTTCAAATGCTTCCCCTGACTCTGTCTCCTACAGAATAAATACCACATTCCATAGTGTAAAATCTAGCTTACCTAAACAAGAATGCCCACTGCCCCACCCCCACCTCACCCCCAACACCCCCACTCAGGGAGTAAATTCTCTGAAGCATTTTTACCAGGGCGAGAGCATAGAGACTGTACTGGTCGATTAGAGATAGCTCTTCTTTAAAAATCTGAAAGAGTTTGGGGCACCTGGGTGGCTCAGTGGGTTAAAGCCTCTGCCTTCGGCTCAGGTCATAGTCCCAGGGTCCTGGGATCGAGTCCTGCATCGGGCTCTCTGCTCAGCAGGGAGCCTGCTTCCTCCTCTCTCTCTCTGCCTGCCTCTCTGCCTGCTTGTGATCTCTGTCTGTCAAATAAATAAATAAAATCTTTTTTAAAAAAATCTGAAAGAGTTTGTAAAATCAGAGTGATAGTCAGAAGGGATTACTGCACAATTTCCCAAGAAACTATGGCTGATCTCTATACACAGTTACCGAACAGCGTGTCAACAAGCTTGCACTGAAACAAAGCATGTAACTGACGCGGTCCACAGTGTTCTGTAGCGCCACCGTGGTGTTGACCGTCACATCCTCAGTCAGCATCCTCTGTTTCTGTGGTCATCGTTCTTGGCTCCCACCACTGCTGTTCACTTCTGGAAACCTAAGCATGTCCACCTGATACCTGTCACCTTCTTGGGTTGTCAAACTATCTCACCTGTAGTGCCTCACACCTTAAAGCTCAGTCTTCCTGCCTCATCTCCAGAGGGTTCGTCAACTACCATGAATACATCTTGATCATTCACTCCTATTTTTTATTGTTCTTGGTTCTGAACAAACCCTACGAGGCACTGAAACAGCAGGTCCAGCCTTATGGGATCTGGGGACAATGGATTTGGCCAGAGGCCGGCGTTTGGGTCACGTTACTAGGCCTTCAGAACCTCTCAATACTGGATTCTTCCTGCCATTCCCTCCCATCTGCCGTTACCTCCCTCTTCGTGCACCTGCCCTTGGGGCCATCAGTGTGATCATTTCTGCTGTTCCACATTTATATCTGTAATGAGAGCCCCTGCCTGAGGGCTTGTTATGTGTCATGTGCTTTTAGGAAGGAAATGGGTAGATTTAGACTGGGGGTTAAATTTGGGCTCTGTCACCCAATACCCCAGTGACCTTGGGCAAGACTTTCAAAGCTTTTAATTCCCAAAATAGGAATTAACAGCTACTCATGGTGTTGGGATATATATGTGTATGTTTTATAAAATTGTGTATGTGTGTGTATGTGTGTATATATATGTGTGTGTGTGTATATATATACATATGTATGTATAATTGCTCATCTCTTGCCTTCGTGTTTAGTGTCTTTCCTTTTACTGTTTCTTCCTTATTCTGGAATGCTATTTGCCTCCATCTTCCACTGGTCAAAACCCTACTCATATTTCAAAGTGTAGTTAAAACGCCATATTTTCTAAGAAGCTTTCTGAAACCTTGCATATTGATTTCCCATGGTTCCCACCTCTCCCTATTTATATACTTTGCAAGCTGGGTTTTCTAGGGTATATAGACCTGGTATAATAACAGAGCCACAACAGTTTTTCTCCAGCCACAACCAGGTTTTCTCCAGTCCCATCCCTGAAGCTGCTGGAACATCTCCACACCCAATTTCCTTTGTCCAACTACTTCTTGCCTCAAGGAAGCATTTTATAACCTCTCAGACGACCTTGACCCTAACCTCTTTGTATTTTCCCAATTCTGTACTTTTCCTTTGCAGCACTTACTCAATGAAATGATCACTTATACAAGTATGAGTTAAGATCTGTTTGCCCCAAGCAGATCAGAAGCCATCTGGGGCAGGAGCCAGTATCTGACTGGTTGGTCTAGTTCAGTGCCTGGCACGTAGGGGATGCTCAGCCAAGATTGGGTTATAAACTGAACACAGCCTCCATGGGTGCCTTAGGCTCATTCATCCACAGTTAGCCCTGCTCTCCAGGCTCTTTCATTTCCCTCCCATCCTGCTCTGCCAGCCATGATGCTGCCAGTTGCTGTGAGGGCAAAATTGCCGACATCCACTGAAACCTCTCAAAGGGCCTTTGGTCTTTGGCAACCTGAGGCCACCAGGATGCCGCTGATGATCACAGTGGCAGACGCACATGATCCTCTCATATGTCTTTGATCCAACTCTGGCTGGACTGTCCAGTTGCTCGAAATCTTGGGTCTGTGCCGTGTCCATAGGGGTTCCAACCACAACCCAAGTGAGAGACGAAATTGTTGCCCCAGCAAGGAAACAATGTGAACTTGAGCACTGGACATAATACTGATGGAAAGATTGTGTCCCCTCGGGCCTCACTCCTTAAGACTCAGGATGTGACTAAAGGCCATATTGTGCTTAGCCTGTCTCTTCTCTGATCTGGAAGCACTGAATTTGCAGCCATGTTATACATCACCCTGCCCTCTCCTCTTAGAGCGACTCCTTCCCCAAAAGCCTCTTGGTTCACTGAGCATATAGCCTTCTGCACGTGGCACTCGCAGGCACACTGGGATTGTCTGGTTTCCTGCCACATATTCACAGCACTTGATATGCTCGCTGTTTAATTCTAGTCTCCATATCTATCTCCCCTAGACTTTAAATTCCTTTAGGAAAGCGAGTGGGTCTTCTTTGTCTCTGCATCTCTCTTTCTCTCTTCCTCCCCACCATCTCCTGCCCAGCATCTAGCCCAGGTTTTGCACCTACTAGTCGCTTAATAAATATCTGTTGCACGGATGACAGAATTGGCAGATGAGTAGTTATCCAAGGAGGGCTGGCTGTGCAGAGATCCGTAGAGTCTGCATGAAACCTCAGGAGGGCACATGGGGAAAGGGGAGGGCCGCAAGCAAAGGTGATGCCTCTTCTGTCTGACAGCTGAGTCTGTGTCTGAACGTTCTCCTCATTCCTCTTGTTCCCGGTGATGAAAAGGAAGGAAGGAAGCAGTAGATCTCTGCCTTACAGGGCTTCTGCAAAAATCGATACCTTCTGTTTACAAATTATTTCCTTTCCACTTATGTAGAGGTCGTTCAAAGAGAAAAAGAAGTAGAGAGGAGAGGGAGAACCTGAGACTTACGGTTGGGGAGAGGTCAATACAGACTGCCCAGACGGGTTGGCCGGATGTTTTAGACTAGCTACCGTCACTCCATTGTCCCCAAGATCAGGTCGCAAGGCTTTTTACTCCCCTGATGGAGGCACACATTTTTTCCTGAGGCTGAAGCTTTTCGAAAATACACTTGTCTAGGATGGTAGCTATTTTTTGAGTCCCGTGTTTGCATGCACGGTCGTTCCGTTCTACTAGACAGTTTACCGCCATTATGCAATAAGTCTTTCACTTCTTCAGAAACATATCGTCTATTTTTACAGTTCCCACTCTCTGTGGCGAATGTTAAAGCCCCAGAAGGAGCGTGCTTAGAAAGTAAGGATTTATGTACCAGCCACGCTAGTGCTCAGGTCTCCAGAGTTTGTCTCCTTTATGGTTTTGTGGGTGATGTGAATGGTGGGAACTTATTTAACTTATATTTGACCTGAGTTTCCTAATTGGAACATGATCTTTGTCTCCTTATAAGTGGCCATTCTTTATAGCTGAAGGCTTGAAGGTTTGGATTTCTATACAGCAGAAAAAATAAATGTCTCCTCCCTATCGTTCCTTTTTTTTTTCAATGTTGAAATTAAACTCTGTTTTCCATTGGCTGCCATACTAACCCCCAGTGAGAGGCCCTGATTCAGAAGCTAAGCCTCCTTCTGAAAAAAATGGACACAAAAATAACATCTTCAACATCGAGTGTATTTGAATTAATGTGTTGTGTTTCTTAAACCTTTAGAGAAATGGAAGTTCTGAAATTAAAATAGTGAAATATGAGTCCTATCTGGCCTCAGCCATCCTCCTGATTTACTGGAGGTGCTTACACCTTAGTCTATGCCTTATGGTTCCCCATCTGAGAAAAGAGGTGCCAGATTTCAAGGTAGGTAACGATCTGACATAAATTCTCAAGCACAATAATGTTCTTTCTCTGTTGGGGTAAAAATAGGACATATATACGGGAAGCAGGACAGAAAATGTGACCCTAATTTCTCATAGAATTCCACAGAACCTTTTCAAACAGTGTCATAATCCTATCCACTGAAGGAAGAAGGTTTAGGGGAAGTGCAAATTATCCTTGACTTTCAGATGTACTGCTCATGGTTTCAAATATTTGAGTGTGTCACTCTCTCCATCTATGCCATGTGCTTGGTGATCCCCTGACATTTCTAACACTCTAACACTCAGTTTGGAAGAGGAGTTTACATTACAAAATTTGCCTTATGAGGTAAGCAAAATTGAGCTGTTTATAAATCATTGCCCTTCCCTGTTTGTTCCCTCGACTCTCTTCCCTCTCCAGGATGGATTCAGAACTTCCTGATCCAGCCTCAACGTGTCTAATAAAAATGTGTGTGCGATGCTGGGGTGAAAGGCACAGCATAGGGAACATAGTCAATCGCATTATAATAGTGACATATGGAGGCTATGGTGAGCATAGCATCGTGTATAAGTTTGTCAAATCACTGTGTCATACCCTGGAAATTCATGCGAACACTGTGTCAATTACGCTCACATAAAAAGGTTTTTTTAAAAATTTGTGTGGCACAGAGGTAATTAAAAATTTCATAGTAGCCACATTAAAAAACAGTAAAAAGAGGGGCACCTGGGTGGCTCAGTCGGCTAAGCCTCTGCCTTTGGCTCAGGTCATGATCTCAGGGTCCTGGGATCGAGGCCTGCATCTGGCGTCCCGTCATTGGGTAGTCTGCTTCTCCTCCTCCCTCTGCCTCTCTTCCCATGCTCCTGCTCTCTCTCTCTCAAATAAATAAAATATTTAAAAAGAAAAAAAGGTAAAAAGAAAGAGGTAGAATTCATTTTAATACCATATATGATGTTTAATACTATATGCAAAAAAAAGATCATTTCAACATGTAATCAATATAAACATTTTAATGTGATTTTTACATTCTTTTTTTTATACTGCGCCTTGGAAATCCAGCGTGCATTTTTTACCCTTACGGCGCATCTCAGCTCAGATGAGCCTCGATTTCAAATGTGGAACAGCAGCCCGTGGCTCGTGGCTGCCTTACTGGGCAGCACAGATGTGGCTTGTGACTGCAGAAAGTTCCGTTGGACAGCACATACCTAGTCCATTCATGAGGACTTTTATCTGGAAACGTGTCTTTCTGCAGAAGGCATCACCTGTCATCTTTACTTTCCAAAGAGCCTCAGGCGGTGTCTTTCTAGTCAGCGTAACAAAAAAGCCCATTTCTGACTATTTGGACCTGTTTTTCCTCGGCTCCAATTACACTGCTGGTCCCTGAAAGTGAAGAAAACCCAGTCAGACGCTTTCCCGGAAAACACCTGTGCTGCCCGCCTCTCCCTCACTGCCTCTCGAAAATTCTCAGCTGGAATGAATTAGTGTCTCATTCCTTCAAGCTCCCAAGTCTCGTTCTAAAAGGGCCTGCCTTCGACCCACCGCCAAAACTGCTCCCCCAAGGTCTCTGGAGGCAGAGGCCCCAGTTGCAGCATTTGCCAGCTAGTGGGGTCTGAAGACCCCCGCTCTGGACAGCCATCGCAAGCCACCGGCATAACCCATCTGGTCATCGAGGTGGGGAGAGATGCTTGCTACCTGCAGGAAAGGGTGACCCTCCCGGTCACCGGAACGCAGTGGAGTATTTCTGGAATTCCCCCCATTTTCAGGAATCTCTAGCATGTATCATAGGATATGCTTTCCATGCAAAGCGAAAAATGTCCCAAGGCTTCCGTGTGTTGGGTAAAAGTGAGATCATAAGCATGGTTGAGTTTAGTAAGAAGGCTCATGGCTTAACACAATATCTAGAAGATTATCAATGTGTCATTCTTCTATGTCACATCTGTACTCATAATTAACAATACAGATCTCATCACGCCTAGATCTGTTGAAATGTAGCTGAAAGTGACAAGCGAGGTAAATCAGACCGAGAAAGGCAGGACTGTTCACCATCATTCCCATGCACGATCTAAAACAGAGGACACGGTGGTGGTTATCGAGGGAGGGGAGTCGGGGGCGTGGGAGCTGGGGGGTTGGGCAGGGGTCAGAGGGATGGCTTTTACGGGAACAGACTTGAAATCAGTAGTATAGAAGCCGCAGGGCTCTCAGGCACAGTATAATAACTATAGACAATAAAGTTGTACTATAATTATGTGCTATGATAAATATCACTGCTTGGGCAGTCATGTAACAATATATAAATGGATGGACAAAACTTGCTGTAGACCTTAAACTTCCACAATGCTACATGTCAAATGTATCCAATAATTAAAAAAAAAAAAAGTGCTGCAAGTGAAATCAGCTTTCATTAGCACCTTTTCCTTCTGGTCAGGTGACAGGACTGTCACCAGGTGACTGGACTATCCATTGTTCCATAGAAAGAAACAATATCAAATACATAAAGAGCTTGAGGATTTATCTGAATTTCTCATTGACCCATTCTTCCAGAAAAAAAAAAAAATGAGTGTCCTTTGCGAGGCTGAAATAAATGGTATTAAGGCAACATAGTCCATCTTAAATGGGACACATAGAGTGTGGGATGCTAAGTTATACTCTGAAGTACCTATGAGAAGCCATAGGGTCTAGGGCAAACCCTTTGAAACTAGGCAGGGCTTCATCTTCCTCAACTGTAAAACTAGGGGCTAGACTAGCTCGGTGTTTCCCAGATCTTACTCATTCTCATATATGACCATCACTATTTTCGTCATTTCTGTATGTCACCTGCATTCTTATTTTCTCTGTATTTTTCTTTTTTTAAAATTTTTTTTTAAATTTATTTATTTGTCAGAGAGAGAAGGAGAGAGAGCAAGCAAGCACAGGCAGACAGAGCAGCAGGCAGAGGCAGAGGGAGAAGCAGGCTCCCTGCCGAGCAAGGAGCCCGATGTGGGACTCGATCCCAGGATGCTGGGATCATGACCTGAGCCGAAGGCAGCCGCTTAACCGACTGAGACACCCAGGCGTCCCTCTGTATTTTTCTTAAAACAGCTCACACATTTTACCTAACTACCAAGCCTTTTCCTAAGTAGTAATATCTATAAAATCATAGCCTCGATTCACCAGTTATTTTTCTCTAATACACATTGATACACAAACCTAAGTCTCAACTTAACCATGGCGTGTGTAGCTCCTAAAATTGTCCTATGTGCCACATGTGGTTAGCATCCTGTGGATAACGGGATCTCTGTGGGGCCTACAGCCTTGTTGGTCTGCAAGCCAAATCATAATTTCAGTGCCTTCAGCGCTCGCTGTGGAAATTTAAGGATTGATTCATACTGCAGTGACACTTGTCAATCAAGATGAATGAAACTAATGGTACCGTTGTCCAGGCCTCTCATTAGAGATAAAAGGTGGTTTGAGACTTCTATTCTGAAATGCGTTTGCTGCTACACCAATATAACTTTCTCGTTCCATCAAACAGCAGAAAGATCTGATCAAAAATTTAAATGAACGCATTTTTGCATATAATATTTTGTCTCTCACTATTAAGCTCAGTAAATAGGTTGAAATCTGCATATAAATCACTTATATTTGCCTGGTTGTCTCTATGGGGTTGAGGCGATGGTGTTTTAAATATCATGTGAAATCTTTAAGAGCTTGCCGGGCACAGGGGAGACTATAGAATTATTTTTATTTAAAAAATTAGGAACTAGAAAGCAAGACTTTCTTTATAGTTGATGTGGCTTCAATAATTTCAACCAGATGAACCGTTGTCAACAATTTGCATTTAAAATATAATTAATTATGTTAGTCTGCCTGTTATTATACTAGGATATTGAGATACCATACATGTTTATAATGGGAAATTTCTCAATTGTCTTTTTAAATCCACTATGAAGCTACGCATTTATTTCCACAGGAGGAGAGAGAAACAAATCATGCGGCTAAAGTAATACCAGTCTTTTCTAGGATTATGAATCAGTGGATGCTTTGTGGGATTAGTGATTTCTCTTCTCAAATGAACACCAGATGGGCAAAGCCAAAAACGTAAACAGTTAAGGGAAAAAATTGGCAGAAAAAGTCACATTTGATAATTACATTTGTTGTCCTACCTCCTCTTATGTAACGAGATAGTCAGGAACTCGATTTATAAGATAATGTAACTCCTGAGCTCTGATTTGACCCCATAAAAGTTCAGACTCTATTTTGTTTGGGAATGATTAGGTAACAATATGATAATTGGGTAGCTGTTTTTATTAGAAACGGAAAATTCTTGTCCACAAAAAACTTTCAGGACATGCTCGTCCTGTTGTTCGTTTAAATGTATAATAATAAATGTATGTTTATGGTTCTATATAAAATATAGAATAAGCAAATTTAGCATCTGCCCTGTATGATGAAGTATTTGGAACATCTACATAATTACTGAACCGTACATTTTAGTAATATTCAATGTTTTACCCCCAATGCAAGGATCTAATTTATATCTACTTTTGCACTAGAGAGTAGAAAGTTATGTTAATCACTCAGTGTTTTAGAGAACGTGAAACCGAAGAAATAAGACACAGTTTGCTATTAATCTAGGCAATTTGTCTGGAATCCCAGATGGATTGGCTCACCCGTTCACCCACATTCCGTGACAATTTTCATGAGTTGAGGTCTGTGCTGAGCTCTTTGCAAGCATTAGCCCATCGTTCTCCCCACTTTTCTAAGGAAGGGACTGAGGCTCTGTGGGGCTAAGGCGATTATCCGACTGCCCGGCCAGGTTGTGGCCGAGCTGGGTCTGAACACAGACACAGCCACAGGGCTGTGTTCTTGACTTCTTCCTCCCATCCAAGCTCTGGGCTGGGTGCTGGGAACACAGTAAGCTGTGGATGCTGGGTTTCTGGAGATAACGCAGCCCTTCACTTAGAACCTGGGAAATCTAGAATTGGAAGATGCCATGGAAGTCTTCCGGCCAAACTCCAATTTATCCCAGATAAGAAAACAGTGGTTTAGGAGGGTATCTTACTCTCAGTCTATATGGCAGATAAGTGTATAGATATACATGTAAAGATAAAAATTATGAATCAGTCACTTAAGATGCTGATACTGTCCTTTACTAAATACTGCAGTGTCTTTGTAACTTGAATATGTATAAGCTAGTACTTTGGTCTATTCTTTGCTCAAACATATGGTAAGAATACGGGTGTCAGTGAGTATTATAAGTACGGCTAAAATAGAGATTAAAAAATGAAATAACAACTCTGGTTTATTTAGTTCAACAAGTATAAAGTGAGTGTCTCTGTGCTGACTACAGACATAAGGCTGGGTATATAATGATGGACTCGACATACTGGGCACTTGTCCTCATGGTCGTTACCATGCAGTGGGAGGAACAAGATAATTAATGTGGTTACTGTGCAGTGATAAGGGGAGGTTCAGGGAGTCACTGGCGCATAGCAGGGACACCTACCCCAGTGAAGGGGCACCAGGGTTGGAGGGAGTGTTGGGGAGAGGGCAGGAAAGAGAAAGGTGATCCAGATGGAAGGATGTTCGTATGCCAAGATCTTTTGAGAGATATCCGGATCTGTATCGGGTAATCATGGCAGATTCGTTCCATTTGCTTCTCTACTTTCCACTTTTGCCCCTGACTCTCTAACAGGAGACTCATCTGCAAAGACCACATTCGTGAGCACCAGTGTGCTCTCTGGCTGCTGGCTAGATTCAGCCAACGGGGAGCCCCAGGAGGAGATCTGGGTGGAGGAAGGTGACTGTGTTCAGGTCTTTGTGGGGTGGTTTCTGGCTCACTGGTGGTGTTCTAGAACACTTCTCCACCTAACCCCCTTCTCCAGCATCCTGGAACTGCTCCCTCCTAGAGGTGATAACAGCCCTCAGGCATGGTGCTCTCCCCGAGTTTCCCTATCCCCCCACCCATCACTTTGTACAGTCCCTTTTTTAAGTCTTCCTTAAAGTTCCCAATTCTACGTACAAGGACTCCTGAAGGGAAGAAACAGGAGTGAGGAATGGCATTGACTGGTGAGGTAGGTGGGGGTAGAGTCACAAGTTAGTGTATAATCCAGATTAACAAAGTTGGGAAAGTAGCCCAAGGGTAGCTTGGGCCCAGATCAGAGAGAACGTCATAGGCCCGAGGTAAGATTTTGGATTTTATTCTTAGAAGGCTGGCAAGGAATCTTCCCTAGAAAAGTCACAAGATCAAACTGATCTTTTCCAAGATTTCTTTGGCTACTGAGCGAAGAATAGGCTGTTGTGGCAAAGGGTGGGGACCACAAGACCATGTGGGAGGGGAGTGTCCACACCCCATTGAGATCCTGGCTGATAGCTGGCAAAGGTCATGAGAAATGGTTAGATTCTGGATCTGTTTTGAAACTTCTGCTGACAAGGCATACTTTTAGTATGTGGTAATGGGTCCTGGGAATATAATGAACTAAAGCAAACATGATTGGGGACGCCTTGGGGTCACTTATCTCAGTCAGGTAAGCATCTAACTCCCAGTCTCAGCTCAGATCTTGATCTCCGGGTTGTGAGTTCAAGCCCTGTGTGGGCTCCACTCTGGGGATGGAGCCTACACTAAAAAAAATAAAATAAAATAAATAAGGGGCGCCTGGGTGGCTCAGTCAGTTAAGCATCTGCCTTCAGCTCATGACATGATCCCAGGGTCCTGGGATCAAGCCCCACATTGGGCTCCCAGTTTGGCAGGGAGACTGCTTCCCCCTCTCCCCTGGCCCTTCCCCACTGCTTATGCTCTCTTTCATGTGCTCTCTCAAATAAATAAATAAATAAAATCTTTTATAAATAAATAAATAAAAATAACAAATAAATGAAGTTTAAAAAATAAAATAAAATAAACATGAAAAAAAAATGAGTGTTGCCCTTCTGGAACTTCTATTGTAGTTGAGGTGTTAGACATTAATCAAACAATCACTAATATAAATGTAAAGTTCTAACTGCTTAAGTGCTCTGGAGAAAAACAAGCCCAGGACTCCCTGTGTAAATAGGGAAGCTGACTGGGTCAGGGGATGGGTTGTTATCAAGGGAAACTTCCCCTTGGATCCCAAAGATCCATGTGTTCTGACAAGTTGGGCATGGGATGGGTGGAGCCTCTAGAGGCAGCATGTGCAAACGTCTGGGGATGGGAGAGACTGTCTTCCAGGATGAAATAGAGGCCCTGGGGAGGGCAGGTAGAGGGAATCTGTGGAGATAAGTCTGTAGGAGAGAAATAGAGGTTAAACTTCAGATAGCATGCCTAAGAAATAATTGAAATATGGAAATCAAAAGGGAAGTTGAGATGATGTATTGGCATCATCTTATTGTTAGTTTAATTCAGGGACCAAAAGTGGGAGATGGGTGTGCTTTTCCCATTGATAAGCCATTGATATTATTTTATCAACTCTGTATTAATATTTCCCTCACTGAGCACACTTTCCTTGGCTAAAAAAACATTTAAAGAAAAAAAATGATGTAAAAATGAAGATGTTTTGAAAAGGGATTTGATTTCTTTGTTACTTTATGGAGTCATCCCAAGAAGAGGCAGACCAGAGGGAGGGGTCACACGGAGTTCACGTTTAGATCCATTTCCTGCCTTGGGTTTACACTGTGGACTGGCTTGATTTCTTGATCTGGGGCTGTCTCTGCCTTCGAGCTCTGTTTTTCTTTGATTAAAAAAAAAAAACAACGAACTAAAGTTTTTTTCACATAACATATAATTAACCATTTAAAACTGGACAACTCAGCGGCACTGGTACATTCACAGTGTTCTGCAACCACCTCCTTGATCTTAGGTTCCAGAACATTTCCGTCACTCCGGAGTAAAACCCTGGACCTGTTAAGCAGCTCCTCTCCATCCCCCACCTCCTCCCAGTCCCACTAGCCATTTACCTCTTCTGGATCCTTCTTATAAATGAAATCATACAGTTTGTGACTTTTGCGTCTGGCTTCTTTCACATAATGTTGTTGACGTTCATCCATGTCGTGGCCCATATCGTGGCAGGATCAGTACTTCCTTCCCTGCTGTGGTTGAATGCCATCGTGTGAATGTTTCAACTCTGGGTTATCCACTCATCTGCTGGTGGCCCCTTGGGCTGTTTCCACCTTGTGACCATTGGGAATGATGCTGCAGTGAACGTTTGAACACTGGGGTACAAGTATGTTTGAGTCCCACTTTCCAGTTCTCTTGGGGGGATACCCAGGAGTACCGGTCCTGGGTCCCGTGGTGATTCTACATGGAACTTTTTGAGGAACCTGTCTTTGGGATCTTTTGATTACTTCTTCGTTTGGGTCAGGTTGAGGTTCTGTGGGCCTCACGCAGCAGACTACTGACCCTGCAACTGCATCTGATTGATTGGAACCCCAACCATGTTCCTGAAGATTCACACCACCTGTCCAACAGTTGGTTGAGCTGCTGTCATCTTTGTTCCCACATGATTTATTTCACAGAATTACATATTGAAAATGAAACTTCGCCTCCCAAGGGTCCTACTGTACATCAGAGTATGGAAATTGGGAAGAGGCCTTGACACTAGGGAGATGTTGAGTCCCCATGAAGAGGTCACTGAGTACAGTGGACATTGTTGGTATCCAGTCATGTCTTCCAGGCCCATCCCCAGCTCCAGGTGCTATATACTCCCTTGCCCAAAGGCTTTCTTTGGCCAACAGAGCCAACGCTTCCTCAGGAGGCAGGCTGGAAACACAGGAGGAATTCATGCTCTCCCCTCTCCTCCATGGCTCCCCTCCACGGCTCCCCTCCCTCAATGACTGGTGGCAATCTAGAGGCCTCCAGAGTTCCCCAGCTTGGCAATGCACCTTTCATTGGCTTCCTTCCCTCCCCTGTGCCTCTTCCCCACACTCTTGCACACACCCGCTCTGCCATGTAAACCGCTTGTCCCAGAATCTTTGTCTCAACTTCTGCTTTGGGGAGGTCCACACTAAGACAGTTAAGATGGTTAATTTTATGTGTCAACTTGGCTGTGTCACAATGCCCAGTTATTTGGCCAAACACTCTTCTCAGTGTTTCTGTGAAGGGTTTTTTTTGGATGAGATTAACATTTAAATAATGTTAAATTTGAATTAAGCTGATCACCTTGGTGATAATGTGGGTGAGTCTCATCCAGTCAGTTGAAGCTCTTAATAGAACAAAGACTGACCTCCCCTGAGAAGAAGGAATTCTGCCAATAGACTGCCTTTAAACTTGAGCTGCCACCTATCTCTTTCCTGGGTCTTTAGCCTGCTGGCCTTATCCTGTAGATGTGGATTTACCAAGCTTCCATAATCACGTAAGCCAAGTCCTCAAGATCTCTCTCTCTCCCTGTCCATCTCTCTAACTCTCTCTATATATACTAGCACTGTTCACAATACATATACATATTCTGTGTCTCTGGAGAACCCTGACCAATAGAGTCAATGCATGACCTTGTTTTGCAAGCAGTGACTTGCATGTGACCTCTGCTGCCCTGATCAGTGTCCGAAGAGCTAGTGGCATGGGGGGGAGGGGTGTTGAAGAGCAGGGGTCCAGGAATTACTAGAGGGGCGGCTCCATTCACAGATCCCAAATCAGATAACCCCAGCAGGTCTCTGAAGTCCCTTTGGGGCTCAACTTCATGGTTAAAATAGGAAAAGTAATAGCTTCCATGTCCAACTCACATGGCTGCTATGCAAATCAAATAAGACAGTGTATTTAAGCACCCTGAAAATGACAATGGACAAACACAAAGTATTAGGTATTATTTTTGATTGGCTTGTAATTCTGCTGCACACATTCTTGAAAGAGCGTAATGGCAGCAGTTTTGAAAGCCAGATAAACATGGGGCATCCGTTCACCCTTTCAGCACCTGCGTAAGCTGTCCTTTCTGTCTGGAATGGCTTTTCTCCTGCTACCTCAATTTTTTTTTAAGATTTAATTTATTTAGTTGACACAGAGAGAGCTAGAGAACACAAGCAGGGGGAGTGGCAGAGGGAGAGGCAGAAGCAGGCTTCCCTCTGTGCAGAGAGCCTGATGCAGGGCTCGATCCCAGGACCCTGGGATCATAACCTGAGCTGAAGGCAGTTGCTTAACTGACTGAGCCACCCAGGCATCCTGTTACCTTAATTCTTAATTTTGAGGCATGGGGGGATTCTGGGGGCAGAGGGAGAAAGGGGGTCAAGAATCATCGTGTAGTCTCTGACTTGAACATGTGTGTGGATAGTGTTGGCATTAAACAAGAGAATAGAGTAACTTAGCGAAATTAAGTATTGAAAATGACTTCTCCATTTCAAGGATGCTATCTGACATTAGAGTACATCACCAAAGCAAGAATATATACTTAGGTGTATGTGTGTATGGGGTGGGCAAGTGGGATGGTGAGTTTTAAATGGGGCCAGTTCAGTTTGCAGTGTTTATGGGAAATCTAAATGATGGTTCACAAGATCACCACTCGGAATTGAGAACTAGGCTGGAAATAGAGACGCTAAGATGAGCAGCTGAAAGTTTGTGTGCTACACCAGGTGCCAGACACTTTACTAGGCGTGTTATATGTATGATCTCAGTTAACCATGAAACAGTCAGTCCTGTGAGATCAGTCCTTTTATCGCTCCCATTTCCAAGATTCCCTAGCTAGAATGTGGCTAATTTGGGGTTTAAAGCAAACCATATGCCTACGTTCATAAGGATAAGTTTCTTAGGCATAGGGCAGACAGCAGAACTCTAGGGAATGGGGACATTTCCTGGTAGATCATGAGAAAAGGGTTTCCTAGAAAAGATGGAAGGGCAGAGCTTGGTGAGAAGAAGAAAGCTGTGTAGAAGCTGGCTTACTGAATCTGAGAGAGGAGCACGTTTCCAAAAATTGTTTACCTTTTGCAGGGAGACCAAGCGAAGCAGGAACGATACCAAATGTTGGATTTAGCAACTGGGAATGGTGTTGGTGTTGGTATCAGTGTTGAGGGCATGGGGACCTTCAGGGGGTGGGTAGATATGGGAAGGGCTTCAGGCTCTGTCATGGGCTTTCAAGCCAGGCAGGGTCCCAGGCTGAGAGCCACATCACTGACTTCTCTGATAAGGGAGGGCCACTGATATTGTCACATCATTGATCTCTCTGATAAGGTAGTGTTGCCACAGGCATGTTCTTTTCCCTTCCACCCCTCAGCAATTTGTCATTTGCTTTATTTGGTCTTACCAGGTTCCCAGCTTCTCTGTAATAGTGTGACTTAGATCTGTCTTTGCTACAAGTGTGCAGCTTTGAATGATTAGTCTGTCTTTTCTTTTTCTTTAGTAAGTTTCATCTGACACTGGAGAGAAGACGAGGTAAAGATAAATGGAAGCGTGGAGATTGGGAAGTTAGGGCCCCTCTCGGTTTGTTTATCTTGGGAAACAGTTATGCAGAGGGAATGTTTTTCATTCAGTTCCTGGTTGCTGCATAGACCCAGATATAAATCAAGGTCTCCTCCCTCCCCAGCATACTCCCTCGGAGAGGAGCTTGTTGCCTTAAGTTAGAATCTTTACCAAGTCAATCATGTTCCATGGTGTCCTCTGAGTTGCTTCATCTCGAATCATAAATGCCATCGGGAGAAGATGTTGGTGGTTTCATACCCCAAGAGTGGTGAAGTTATGGCATCAGTGAAAAAGAAAAGGAACGCTTTAACCTAGATCTAGTAATTACAAATAGTAAGATGACCTCCTGACTACCTGTGTTGGAAACCATTGAGAGTAAGCCTTTTAAAAACCACTTTAGGAAGCGCAGTCAGATAAGAATAAATACTATATGCCATCACTTACATGTGGAATTTTTAAAAGCCAGACTCATAAAAACAGAAGAGAATGGTGGTCACCAGGGGCTGAGAGGTCGGAGAATTGGGGAGATGTTCCCTAAGGATACAAACTTGCAACTAGGAGATAAGTAAGTTCTGGAGACCTAATGCACAACAGAGTGATTATCGTCAATAGTACAGTATTATAGGCTTCAAAGTTGCGAAGGGACTAGATCTTAATTGTTCTCACCGTAAAAAAGCAATGAAAATTATGTGACATGATAGAGGTGTTAGCTAACGGAGCAGAGGTAATCATACTGGGATGTATAAATGTATCAAATCGACATGTTGTACACCTTCAACACACACAATGTTATGTGTCACTTATATCTCAGAAAAGGAGAAAAAACAAGCAACTTTAAGAAGCAATTAATTAAAAGATTGCATTGTGGAGGTCCCAAGTAGTAAATGGCTACTTGTGGCTTAGGATACAATTTCCAAGGTCATTATTACACAGAGATTCCAAAACTGTTGTATCTTAAACAATTTAGATGGAAACAAAGGTGATGGGTTCTGGGAAACTCTAAAAAACTCCAAAAGTGACTCCCATGAGGATGGAAATCGTTAAGTATATGAAGATAAGACAATTTTAGAGAAGATTGTTGTCTGAGAGATTATAGCATGAGATTTTAAATATACATAATGAAAGTACGTATTGTAAGTAGACAGCCATTTCATCTACATTTCCTAAAAGTTTATATTATATTTAAATTGCCAAAAGGCTTCTGTTTTATATTTTTCTCATGGAATATTGCCTTATACACACTTGCCTTATATTGGGGCATATAAATTATTCCATAAGCCATGAACTCCACTGGGCTAAGTATTTGGGGCCCGAGATTCAAAGATCAGCACCTCTAAGTACAGCAAACAAAGAGCTGGGCAACTCGAATAAAAGACACTGCCTCTAAAGGCCAGCCCAAGCCTTGTGTCTCCAGAGAGTGTAATGGATAGTCCATAACATGCCTCCTGAATTGATTTGGTGTTGGCCCTGGTTGCTGTGCCTTATTGCCCTGATTGTACAGCAGAGGCTGAAGAGAACTGTCTCATCCAAGGTCATGCTCCTTTTCCAGGGCAGTCCGCGACCAAGGGCTGGGCATCCTGGTACAAAGGTCCAACCCCAATGCCCCAACTTAGAACAACTCTGGAGGGCCATCCCAGCTCCAGAGCTCCCAGTAGAGCTGACTGACACCTAGTAGTGGCTACACTGTAGCTCAGCTTTGCCTCTTCCCAGCCTTCTAGGCTTCCCTTCTCCCACAGGTGTTCATCTCAAGAGCACTCCCCATGCAGTCTCCTGCATGCCAACTTCTGCCTCAAAGGAAGAGGGGAGCCCAATTGTGGAAGTGTTGAAGAAGGTAGTGAAAATTATGAATATAATTCACTTGAGCACACTGTATATAGACTTCTTTTTTGTCAGGCTACAAGAAAAGTAGACAGGGAGTAAACAAACATCTTGCTTTTCCACACTAAAGTATGTTGGCCATTGAGGGTGTGGGGGAAGTGCCCATAATATTTTTAAATGAGGAATGAGATGAAATTATCTCTTTATCAAACTAATAGTGCCAGTGAAGACGTTTTTATGTTACCAAGTGACTTGCTTAACTGTTTTTCCTTCCTCATCATTTCAGGTCCCAATACCACAGTTGTTTTTGTTTTTGTTTTGTTTTTAATTGAAGTAGAGTTGACATAAATATTTTATTACTTTCAGGTGTACAACATAGTGATTCAGCAATTACCTGCTTTATGAAATGCTTACCGTGGTAAGTATAGTTAGCATCTACCATCACACGAAATTATTAATATATTATTGACTGTATTCCCTATGCTGTACTTTTCATCCTTGTGACTTCCTTATTTTATAACTAGAAGTCTGTACCTCTTCATCCCCCTTCACCTTTCCACCCAGCCCTCTACCTCACTTCAGATCCCCTCTGGCAACCACCATTTTCTCTCTATCTTTATGAGTCTGTTCCTGTTTTGTTAGTCTGTTCATTTGTCTTGCTTTCTAGATTCCACATATGAGTGACTTATCTCACTTAGCATAGTACCCTCTAGTCCATCCATGTTGTTGCAAATGGCAAGATCTCATTCTTTTTATGGCTGAATAATATTCCATTGTATATATACATACCACAACTTCTTCTTTTTTTTTTTTAAAGATTTTATTTATTTATTTGTCAGAGAGAGAGCACAAGCAGGCAGAGAGGCAGGCAGAGGCAGAGGGAGAAGCAGGCTCCCCGCTGGACAAGGAACCTGATGTGGGACTCGATCCCAGGACTCTGGGATCATGACCTGAGCCAAAGGCAGCAGCCCAACCAACTGAGCCACCCAGGCGTCCCATAACACATCTTCTTTATCCATACATCTATTGGTGGACACAGGATGCTATCAAAAATGAAGCTGCAATAAACATATGGGTGCATATATTTTTTTTCAAATTAGTGTGTTCATTTTCTTCTGGTAAGTACCCAGAAATGGAATTACTAGATGGTACAGTACTTCTATTTTTCTTTTTTTCTTTTGAGGAAATGCCATACTCCAACACCACTGCTCTTAAAGTGAAGGACTAGATTTTCCTAGGAACCCAAACACAACTCTAAAGGATTTCATCAAAGTGTTTGAAGATTCCTCAGTTTGGCAATTGATTTTTAAAAATTTTGTTGAAGAAAGAAGAAAAAGATGTATGATCAGATGTATTTAAGTCTCATCTAAATGCTGCAGCAGAACATGAACAAATATTTCCCGGAGAACAAAACAAAAACTAGTGCGTGGGTTACAGATCTGTTCATGCTCTCTGACAAGTTGGAAAATCTGACCACTGGCTTTGGTTATGCCTGCTGATTAACCTAGACTCTGCCACTGTGAAGAGTGTTTACTAAGAACGTCTCCCTGCCTTCTTCCTGTTTTTCTCCTTCTTTCTTTCTTTTTTTTTTTTTTTTTTAAGTAATTTCTGGTCAACTCAGGACTCCCAGATCAAGAGTTGCATGGTCTACCAACTGAGCCAGCCAGGCTGCCTCACCCACCCACCTTCTTCTTTTGTGTTTAACCCAAATACCTGGAACTACCCGACAAAACCATAAAATACTTGGTAACTTATGAGATGAACTATAATGTGATTTATGCTTTTCAAATTTTGTAGAAAGAAAAGAACAACAACAACAATAATAATAATAATAATAAAGGAAACTGAATGTGAACAGTAACAAAGTCACTAGCATGACTTTGACTCGGTTTTGGGGTCTCAGGTTTTATGTATGTTTAAATTTAGTAGGGTGCCTGGGTAGCTCCATTGGTTAAGTGTCTGCCTTTGGCTCAGGTCCTGATCCCAGGTCCTGGGATGGAGCCCTTCATCAGGTTCCTTGCTCGGTGGGGAATCTGCTTCTCCCTCTGCTCCTCCCCTTGCCCCTGTTCTTGTTCTCTCTCTCTCTCAAATGAATAAATAAAAAATCTTAAAAAAAAAATAAATTTAGTAAATGATGCCAAACTGTTTTCCTAAGTAGTTATACCAATTCATACCTTCTATCTGTATTTTTTCTCAGAGGATCCATTGGGCTAAATCATTACCAACACTTGGTATAATCATTTTTTTTAAAATTTAAGGCGTTTTGAGGACAATTCTACTAATAAACATAGGCACAAAAATACTAGTAATCTGACTCCAGGGAGTAATACATGTAAAAATGTGATACATGTAATGAATAAGTTGAATTCATTTAGAAATGCAATCTGGTTCAGCATTTGAAAACCATTCATGTAATTTCCACATTAACAGAATAAGGATTAAAGTCACAGAATAGTTTCAATTGATAGAGCAAAAGCATTTCACAAAATTCAGTGTCCATTTATTCTGATATAGTGGTACTTCGTTGAAGTTTTAATTTATTATTATTATTATATAAGTATAATTAACATACAGTGTTATTTTGGCTTCAGGTATACAATATAATGAGCCAACAATTCTATACATTTCTCAGTATTCGTCAGGGTTAGTGTACTCTTAATCCCCTTTATCTATCTGTGGTTTAATTTTAATTTCCTTAATAGGTTATATAGTTGATCTCATTTTTACATGCTTATTTACAATTTTAATGTCTTCTTGTGCTCTGTTACTTCAAGTCTTTACTCATTTTTAATTGCTTTGCCTGACTTTTGCCTATTGATTTGGATACAAGTGCTGTATCTGTTACATATATTGGAAATACCTTTGCTCATTTTATTACTTGATCATTTAATCTTTTCCTGGTATCTCTCTCTCTCTCTCTTTTTGTGTCTCTAGATTGTAATTTTTTACGTGATGCAATTTATCAATGTTTTTAAATACATCTCTCCTCACCTAAGGTCATGAAGATATTTTTCTATGTTGTATTTTAGAAGCTTTGTTATTATTATAAATTATTATTGTTATTGTTATTTAGTTTTAATATTTAGGTCTATAACCCACCTCAAATTATTTTGATCATATGAGGTCAAGTTGTGTTCATACGAAGTCAGGTGCCTTTTTTTTTTACCATCAATTTCTAATTTCTTATTGCTGTTTTATACAAATATAAATGATTTTTTAATATTAAACTTACATCCAGAGATTTTGCTAAAATTGCTTATTAATTATAATTAACAATGAAGAATTCTTTTGAATTTTATACGTATAAAATCATGTTTTCTGGGAATAATGACACATTCTTATCTTCCTTTCCAATCTTTATACCATTTATTTCTTTTTCCAGTATTTTTGAACTAGCTAAGCCTTTCAGTATAATGTTGACTGGAAATGGGGATAATATGCAATATCATCATGTTCCCAATCTCAAATGAAAATTTGGAGCATGCCATTATTGAATATGTCTGCCATAGGGCTATTTATTTATTTGTTTTTAATAAATACCTAAGACTGAAGGAAGTTTCTTTCTATTCTAGTTTGCTAAATATTTCAAGAAGTGTAAATGGATATTGAATTTTGTGAAATGCATTTGCTTTATCTATTAAAACTATCCTATCGGGAGGGTGCCTGGGTGGCTCCATTGGTTAAGTATCTGCCTTAGGCTCAGGTAATGAACCCAGGTCCTGAGATTGAGCCCCTCATCAGGCTCCCTGATCCTCAGTGGGGAGCTTGCTTCTCCCTCTCCCTCTGCCACTCCCCCTGCTCGTGTTCTTTCTCTTTATGTCAAATAAATTAATTAAACAAAAATAAAATCTTAAAAAAAGAACCCAAAACTATCCCATGCAGATGCCTGGGTGGCTCAGTTGGTTAAACGTCTGCCTCTTGATTTCAGCTCAAGTCATGCTCTCAGGGTCATGAGATGGAGCCCCATCTCACCAAGTTTGTGCTTGGTGAAGAGGCTGCTTGAGATTATCTCTCTCCCTCTGCGCTTCCCCCCTGCTTGAACTCTACCCCCCCACTCCCAGCAGAAAAAAGAAAAAGAAAAGAAACTATCCTATGACTTTAATCTTTTATTCTGTTAATGCAAAGAGTTACATTAATGGATTTTCCAATGCTATAATACTCTTGATTCCTAAATAACTCAACTTATTCATTACATGTATCACATTTTTCCATATCACTGAGTCCGTTTATTAGTATATTGCTTAGTATTTTTCTTTCAATGTTCATGAGGAAGATTTTCCTCAGATTTTGTTTTCTCATAATGTACTTTTTAGGTTGTGGTATTAAGGTTATATTGCCTTTTTAAAGTATTGTTGGGAAGTATTTTTTGTTTTCTGGAAGCTGTTGAGTAAGAGTGACATTAACACATCCTTAAATATTTGGTAGATGTCACCATGGAAACCAGCTGCACCTGGAATTTTCTTTGTGGGAAAATATAAATAACAAATTCTATTTCTATAGCAGATATAGGACTGTTCAGATTTTCTATTTTTTCTTGTGTTAGTTTTGGTTAAGTTTTGTTTTTTGGCAAATCTATATATTTCTTTCTAAGTTTTAAATCTATTGGTATAATCTCTTTTTATTATCTCCTTGATGTTTGTAAGGCTTGTAAAGATGTTACCTCTTCATAACTAGTATTTGCCATTTGTGCCTCTTCTCATTTTGTTTCTTGCTCATTATTTCTAGGGCATTATCAAAATTTTTGGACTTTTCAAAGATCCATGTTGGTTCTTTTTTTAAACTGTGTTTGTTCTATTATATGCTTGTTTTCTATTTCATTGATTTCTGCTTCCATTTATGTTTTTTCCCCTCCTTTTCCTGTTTGGGGGTTTATTGTGCTATGGTTCCCTAACTACTACTACTTCTTCTTCTTCTTCTTCTTCTTCTTTTTAGAGAGAAAGCAAGAGTGCGTACATATCAAGTGGGGAGGGGCAAAGGGAAGGGAGAAAGAGAATCCTAAGCAGGATTCATGCCCAGAGTGGAGCCCCACAGGGGGTTAAATCTCACATTGGTTGGGCTCCATCTCATCGCCCTCATCCAAATCAAGAGTTGGATGTTTAACTAGTAAGTACCCAGTTAGGTGATTCTCCCTAACTTCCTGAGATAATTGCTTAGCTAATTGATTTCTAGTTTTTTTATTTTTTTCAAATCTATGCATTTAAGGATGAAATTTCCCTCTAAACACTGCTTTAGACATGTCCTACAAGTTATGATAGGTTATGTTTTCATTATTATTAATTTCAAAATACTTTCTCTTTTGCACTGTGCTTTCTTTTTAACCTATACTAGTCAGAAGCTATACTGTTTAATTCCTAAATATTTTAGGTGTTTCTTGTTTTTTTATTATTAACTTTATTTAATATGAATGGCAGCCTAAGAATGTGGTATGATTTTAATTATTTTAAATTATTATTTTAATTATTTTAAATTTGTGATACAACATATAAACAATTTTGGTAAATTCTCTGTATGTGTTTGATAAGAATATGTATTCTGCAATTGTTAGGTAAAGTATTCTTTATATATTCTTTAGGTTTCTTAACCCATACTATTCAATTACTTTGTAGTTTTACCTTTTTTTTTTTTTTGTCTATTGCTCTCTCAGTTATTGAGTAGAGTACATTAAAATTTTTCATTATCTTTATGGATTTGTCTGTTTCTCATTTTAATTCTATCATATAGAGATCTATAACTAACTATTACTCCTCTCTAGTAATGCTTTTTGCTTTAATGTCTACAAGGAGGCAAACCAGAAGAGACTCTTAATTATAAGAAACAAGCTGAGGATTGCTAGGGGTGCCTGGGTGTCTCAGTCATTAAGCATCTGCCTTTGGCTTAGGTCATGATCTCAGGGTCCTGGGATTGAGCCCCACATCAGCCTCCCTGCTCATCAGGAAGCCTTCTTCTCCCTCTCTCACTCCTCGTGCTCGTGTTCCCTCTCTCGCTGTCTTTCTCTCTGTCAAATAAATAAAATATTTAAACAAACAAACAAACAAACAAACTGAGGATTGCTGGAGGGGAGGTGGGTGGGGCGATGGGGTAACTGGGTAGTGGGCTTCGAAGAGGACACCTGTAATGAGCACTGGGTGTTGTATGCAACTGATGAATCACTAAATTCTATTTAGTGAAAATACTGAAACTAGTAATATTCTATATGTTAACTGAATTGAATTTAAATAAGATATTTTTAGGGGCACCTGGGTGGCTCAGTTGGTTAAGAGTCTGCCTTTGGCTCAGGTTATGATCCTGGAGTCCCAAAATCGAGTCCTGCATTGAGCTCTGCACTCAGCAGTCTGTTCTCTCTCTGAGCCCTCCCATGCTTTCTCTCTTACTCTCTCTATCAAATAAATAGGTAAAATCTTTTAAAAAAAAATAAAGTCCACTATGACTGATATTAATATAGTTATAGCAACTTTCTTTTCATTGTGTTTGCAGGGTGTATATTTTTCCATTTTTTACTTTATTTTTTTTTAAGATTTTATTTATTTATTTGTCAGAGAGATAGAGAGAGTACAGGCAGGCAGAGAGGCAGGCAGAGGCAGAGGGAGAAGCAGGCTCCCCGTGGAGCAAGGAGCCCGATGTGGTACTCAATCCCAGGATGCTGGGATCATGACCTGAGCTGAAGGCAGCCGCTTAACTGACTGAGCTCCCAGGCATCCCTTCCATCTTTTTACTTTCAACCTTTTTATACCTTTATACTTCAGATGTGACTAGTGTAAGCCATGTGTTGTTCTAATTTAGTATGAAATTTTTTTTCTCTTAATTAGAAAATGTAATCAATTTATTTTTTTTAAGATTTTGTTTATTTATTTGACAAAGAGCATAAGTAGGCAGAGCAGCAGGCAGAGAGAGGGTGAGAAGCAGGTTCCCTGTTAAGCAGAGAGCCTGATGTGGGGCTCAATATTAGGACTCTGGGATCAAGACTTAAGCTAAAGGCAGAGGCTTAGCCAACTGAGCCACCCAGGCACCTCCAATCAATTTACTTTTAATGTCATTACTGACCAATGTAGATTTAAATCTATCATTTTACCACCTATTTTCTATTTATCCTACATGTTCTTTGTTTTATTTTCTCTCCTCTTTTGTCATCTTTTTAATTAATTCCATTTCATTATTACATTTTTACATT
>PISX010014828.1:0-51694 GCA_004024625.1 Mellivora capensis
CTTCCATCTTTTTACGTCTTCTTTGATTTCTTTCATGAGTGTTCTGTAGTTCCTCGAGTACAGATCCTTTACCTCTTTGGTTAGGTTTATTCCCAGGTATCTTATGGTTCTTGGTGCTATAGTAAATGGAATCGATTCTCTAATTTCCCTTTCTGTATTTTCATTGTTAGTGTATAAGAAAGCCACTGATTTCTGTACACAGACTTTATATCCTGCCACGTTACTGAATTGCTGTATGAGTTCTAGTAGTTTGGGGGTGGAGTCTTTTGGGTTTTCCATATAGAGTATCATGTCATCTGCAAAGAGAGAGAGTTTGACTTCTTCCTTGCCAATTTGGATCATAACCTGAGCTGAAGGCAGTCACTTAACCTACTAAACCACCCAAGCGCCCCACTAGAAAATAATCGAAGCGACTATTTTGAAATTATTTCCGGAGTTAAAAACTTTAAGTGAAAGATTATACTAAGCCCCAAATAAGCCAAATATAGTCTTAATTCAAATAATCTAAATTTCCAATGTCTATTTTTACACTTTAAAACAAAGGCAACAACTCTAGTAAGAGAAAATAGACCTCCAGGCTCACAGGATGCCAAGAGCCAGCATTAAGAATTTATGAGCAATTTATCAGTATTTCCTCCAAATTTTCACCCTGCCATTATCACCTCATAAAGTGGTATTTATGCTCAGATTTAAATAGCTATGCATTACAAGTACAAATAATAGGACCTGCAAGCCCTACTGTTTTATGACAGAGAACAAAGAGCATGGTCTGTAAAATTCTTAACATATACCCAGAGGTAAAAATAATTGTATAGTGCCCCTTTTCACTCCATAGCATAGGTGCCAGAATAAAGTGGATTCTGAGAAATTATACTGATGTGAAATTAATATTCTAAAACTTATGGAAAAGTAAATTTTAGTAATAAAACTTACATGCAAATAAAGCTCATAGTATTATTATGAAAATCCAGTATACATCTGTATGAGTTGGCATTTGCTATAAAATATACTACTAAAAACTTAGTGAATTAAACAACCTCTTTTTTTTTTTTTTTCTTTTTTGGCTCATGATACTAAGAGTTGACAGTTTGGGCTATAATCAGTTGAGCTGTCACTCACTTGATTTCGGCCAGTCTCACACAGGTATCTGCAGAATGCTGGCATGCTGGTAGTTGAATTTGTCATATGTCTGGCATTAGCTAGCTGTTGGTTGGGGCCTTGTGTCACGTGCCATTCATTACCCAGTAGGCTAGCCCAGGCTTACTCACACTACAGTTCCCAAAATCAGCAAGTGGAAAAGCTACAGGCCTCTTGAAACCTAGGCTCAGAATTTCCAGTGTCTATTCAACTACATTCTATTGCTCAAAGCAAATTACAAGGCAGCCCAGATTCAAATTGGAGGTAAAAAGACTCTAGTACTCTGCTTTGATGGGAGGCACAGCAAAGTATTATAGAATTTTTATATCACAATGTCACTAAATCAACACTTTGTGAGAAATTAGAAGAATAACGTAATGTCCTTTAGAAATATCGACAGACTAAAACAGATTCTAACAAATTAAACTTTTTCATTTTGTGACAGTGTTACTAAGTTGACAGCCAAGGGAGTCACAAAGACATAGATATTTTGATTTTACAAAAACTTCTGGGGATGATTTCACTTATTTTTCACAAAAACATACTAAAATGAAGCCTATACAATAGGGCAGGAGTTGGATAATTTCAAAGGTATTTACAGAATTATAACTAAAGAGTGATGATTAACAGAACATTGTCTACTTTGAATATTTTAGGGAACATCCAAAAGATATAATAATTAGCATTTCTGAGCAGTACATGCTTACACTTAAAAGATTTAGATGGTAACCCATTCAGTTTAGAGATTAGAAAAAATACTAGAGGGGCACCTGGGTGGCTCAGTGGGTTAAGCCTCTGCCTTTGGCTTGGATCATGATCTCAGGGTCCTGGGATGGAGCCCCACATCTGGCTCTCTGCTCAGCAGGGAGCCTGTTTCCCCCTCTCTCTCTTTGTGAAATAAATAAAATCTTTAATAAATAAATAAATAAAAGATACTAGAAAGAGCTAGCATGACTGATAAGCAAAGTGGAAATTAGCATAGTTGGACTTAAAATCACATGCTATTATCTGAAAAAAAAATGCTATGAACATTGTGGCATATATATGTATACATATATGTGTATATATATACACACTACAATATATTTAAAAAATAAATAAATTAAAAAAAATATATATGTATATACATATATATAATTTAGAAGCAGACTCCCCAGAGCAGGGAGCTTGACACAGGACTCAATCCTAGGACCCTGAGATTATGACGAGAGCCTAAACCAAGGGTCTGATGCTTAACTAACTGAGCCACCTAGGTACCCCTGCTGCATTTATCTTTAATTTCAACATAGACAACACATGCATACACACACACACACACACAAACACACACACAATAGGGTTATAGTGATCATACAGCTTTATATCCTATTTTGTTCATTTATCTTTATATCAAAAATATAGTCCTATATTGTTAAATATTCTTGGAAAGCAAGGTTTCTAATAACAAGTAATTTTTGTGTATCCACAACTAACTGAAAATGTAGGAGGACACTTGGGTTGACAATAATTATATAATAAATCTAGAGGATTTATTCAATTCAAATTTAGTATGTACAAATAGTATGAAGCACTGCTAAAAAGAAGATAAAACTGCTTTAAGTTGAATCAACGAAACAGGCTGGATACAGTGTAAGAACCAATACAATCATGGTCCTTTCTTGGTAAAACCTCATAGAACTGCTGCTTTCTATTAACTTTTAATTTTAGATGTCAGTAACTAATTAGGCTAGACCAAAAGCAGAATAACCGGACAGTAAAGAACCTTGATTCCACATCATGTACAGAATAAAGCCTTACGCTCTAAAAGAAGGATAAAAATTTTCACATTCCCACCTCCTTGTAAAGCTGAAAGTATCCTTTCACATGCCTGCTTCCCCATGTCTGATCTCCTCCAGACTTTTATTCACTTTTGTGTCCCTGAAACCTATAAAGTTTAGGATGTGATAAGACTCATATAATGTCTGTTGAATAAATAAGTAAATGAAAAAATACATTAGTGAAGTAGAACCAGTAAGTGTATGTTACAGAGAGGCAGTTTTTACCTGAATATAAGAAAAAATATAATTTGTGAGACACTAACCCCTGGTCATGAGAAGGATTCTGTCAAACTAACTGAAGGGTTCCTACATTAAGATGAGAAGTTTTACCAGATTACTTCATGGATTCAAAGATAATATGACACAAAATAAAATGGACTTTAATTATTAAAAACATGGACCAGATTATCTCAATTCTATACCAGGAACAATTCTGCATGTTTTAGTATATTTAATATCTTAAATATATAAAAGCACCTATCAAATATATTATTAATTTTCAATATTATATCTCAAATCATGTTTTTTTATATGTAGAGTAGCTGAGTGTCCTTTGAATAGGCAGTCTTATATAAGATACAGAAAAATTGATATATGGGATTATATTAAATTAAAGATTTATGTTCTTCAAAAGAAACCATTCCTAGAGAGTGAAAAGGCATCCACAGGGTGGAAAAAGATATTGACAAAATGTATATCCAACAAAGGACCTACAGTCAGACCATTCTCTAGACCATTAAGGGAAGAAACTCATGACTCAGTAGAAAAGTGAGCAAAAAACCTAAACAGACACTTCACAAAATAGGACATCTAAATGATCTATTAAAAAAATATATGAAAAGATGATCAATGTCATTAGTCATCCAGAAAATGCATATAAAAACCACAATCCCACTACACAGAAGATACTATAAATCTGTGGCCTCATACCAATCAATAAGGATACCTATTGTGACCAGAGACGTGGAAAAGCCAGAGATATATGTAAGGTGGTAAGCAATGTGATATGCGCACTTAGGAAAACCACAACAGTATCCACTAAAGTTGAGCGTACGCATTGTCTGTGACCTTGCAATTTCACTCCCAGGTATTTACCTAACAGACACTGTTTCATATGTTCACAAAAAGAAATGCACAAGAATTTTCACAGCATTATTCATAAAGCCCCCAACCTTAATCCTTCTAAATGGCTACATTCATGGTAGGATTAAAAAAAATAAATTTTGCAGAAACCCATGCTCTGGAATAACATGAAACCTTTAGAATAAATCAGTCAAATCCACATATAGCAATATGCAAACATATGCAATGATAATGACAGACAAATGTAGAACAGAATCCATATTTCATAATTTCATTTGTATATAAAGGACAAAACAGGCAAACACTAATATATACTCTTAGAAATTAGGATAGTGATTTCTACCACTAGAACTCAAGGAGAAGGGATTTCTAGGATGTTGGCAATGTCTGTTTCCTTTTCTGAGCAACTTGTACAGATACGTCCTTTTTCTGAAAATTCATGGGCTATATATTTATAACATGCATACTTTATTGTTTGTATTTATTATGCTTCAGTACAAATTTAAAAATAAAAGTTACAATGTTTTCTAAGAAGCTAAATAGCAATCCAAGTTTATCTGATGATAAATGAATGAACAGAGAAGTTGTGGTATAGCCATAAGAAAGAATGGAATCCTGCCATTTCTGACAATATGTATAGACCTAGATGTATTATATAAAGTGAAATGAGTCATACAGAGAAAGAAAAATACCACATGATTTCATTTATATGTGGAATCTAGAAAACAAAACAAAGAAACAAACAAGAAAAGCAGAAACAGATTCAAAAATATCGAGAACAAACTGGCTAGTTGCCAGAGGGGAGGACATGGGGAGATGGGCAAATGGGTGAAGGGGAGTGGGAGGTACAGACTTTCAGTGATGGGATGAAGAAGTCACAGGGATGAAAGATACTGCATAAGGAATATAGTCAATGGCACTGTCATTGTGGGAGGTGGTGACTACATAGGAGCATAGCATCGTAGAGACTGTTGAATCACTATGTTGTACATCCGAAACTCAGGTAACGTGTGTCAACTATACTTTAATTAAGAAAAATTAAAGACACTTTTTAGAGATCTCAATGGATGTAACAATGAGTCAAATAGGCCTCCTCTGAAAGTAAGGGGTTACCTTGAACAGGTAGCAGGCTGGTGACCTCGGAGCACGGCCGGAGGGCAGGGAGATGGGAGTGACTGGGGCTTTTCTCTGAGGGCGCACCGAGGAGGGGGGCCCCAAGCTCTTGGCTCCTCCGGGCTGGAGATTGGGAGGCCGCCATTTTCATTCCCGTCCTCCGGAAATCTACGGAAAGCGTTCAGGGAACAAAAGCTCCCAAAAGCGAACCCGAGCGGATTACTTAGCCCGGCCCCTGGTAAGGGCGGTGCAATTCTGCCTCCGGCAAAGACACTTGAGAATCACTACAACAGGCCCCTCCCCCAGAAGATCAACAAGAAATCCAGCCAAAACACTTACCAAGGAGAGCAGTAGAATTCCAGAGGAGGAGAAAGCAAAGCTCGGAACTCATGGCTTTCTCCCCATGATTCTTTAGTCTTGCAGTTAATTGAAATTTTTTTAATTTGATTTTTCTTCTGCTAAATTTTTTTTTAACTTTTACCCTTTTCTTTTTTAACTTTTTAAAACTACTTTATCTTAACAATACATTTAAAAATAATAATAATCTTTTTTGAACCTTCATTATTATAGTCATATTTTATCCTTCATTGTATTTAACTTAATTTTTTGTATACACATAGGCTTTTTTCTTCTAAAAAATTTGGGGTACAACTTCTTCTAATAGATCAAAATATACCCTAAATCTAACTCCGGGCTTGTTCTACTCTCCAGCCCGAGCAAATTCTCTCCATTTTCTTTTTCTTTATTCTCCCAACCAACTTACTTTATAAACTCCTTGTTTAGAAATTTAAAAAAAAATTTTTTTTTCATCTTCATAGGTATATTCCATCCCTTCATTGTGTTTACCCTTATATACGTTTTTCATTCTTTAAAATTTTGGGAGGTAGTTTCTTCTAAGAGACCAAAATACCCCAAAATTAAGTGGGTGACCCTGTTCTAGTCACCAGTCTAATATATATTATTTATTCTTTTTTATATTTCTTCTTTATTTGTTTTCTTTTTTTAATTTTTTTTCTGAACTTCTTTTTTTCCCCTTTCTCCCTCCCATGATTTGGGGGTCTCTTCTGATTTGGTTAAAGCGTATTTTCCTGGGGCTTTGCCAACCTTTTAGTATTTTATTTGCTCCTTCATATACTCTTATCTGGAAAAAATGACAAGGCTGAAAAACTCACCACAAAAAAAAAAGAACAAGAGGCAGTACCGAAGGCTAGGGACCTAATCAATACAGACATTGGTAATATGTCAGATCTAGACTTCAGAATGACGATTCTCAAGGTTCTAGCCAGGCTCGAAAAAGGCATGGAAGATATTAGAGAAACCCCCTCTGGAGCTATAAAAGCCCTTTCTGGAGAAATAAAAGAACTAAAATCTAACCAAGTTGAAATAAAAAAAGCTATTAGTGAAGTGCAATAAAAAATGGAGGCTCTTACTGCTAGAATAAATGAGGCAGAAGAAAGAATTAGTGATATAGAAGACCAAATGACAGAGAATAAAGAAGCTGAACAAAAGAGGGACAAACAGCTACTGGACCATGAGGGGAGAATTCGAGAGATAAGTGACACCATAAGATGAAACAACATTAGAATAATTGGGATTCCAGAAGAAGAAGAAAGAGAGAGGGGAGCAGAAGGTATATTGGAAAGAATTATTGTAGAGAATTTCCCTAATATGGCAAAGGGAACAAGCATCCAAATCCAGGAGGTGCAGAGAACCCCCCTCAGAATCAACAAGAATAGGTCCAGAGCCCGTCACCTAATAGTAAAATTTACAAGTCTTAGCGACAAAGAGAAAATCCTGAAAGCAGCACAGGAAAAGAAGTCTGTATCATACAATGGTAAAAATATTAGACTGGCAGCAGACTTATCCGCAGAGACCTGGCAGGCCAGAAAGAACGGGCATGATACATTCAGAGCACTAAACAAGAAAAACATGCAGCCAAGAATACTATATCCAGCTAGGCTGTCATTGAAAATAGAAGGACAGATAAAAAGCTTCCAGGACAAACAAAAACAAAGAATTTGCAAACACCAAACCAGCTCTACAGGAAATATTGAAAGGGGTCCTCTAAGCAAAGAGAGAGCCTAAAAATAGTAGATGAGAAAGGAACAGAGACAATATACAGTAACAGTCACCTTACAGGCAATAAAATGTCACTAAATGCATATCTCTCAATACTTACCCTGAATGTTAACGGGCTAAATGCTCCAATCAAAAGACACAGGGTATCAGAATGGAAAAAAAAACAAACAAACCCATCAATATGTTGTCTACAAGAAACTCATTTTAAACCCGAAGACACCTCCAGATTTAAAGTGAGGGGGTGGAAAACAATTTACCATGCTAATGGACATCAAAAGAAAGTTGGGGTGGCAATCCTTATATCATATCAAATACATTTTAAGCCAAAGACTATAATAAGAGATGAGGAAGGACACTCTATCATACTCAAAGGGTCTGTCCAACAAGATCTAACAATTTTAAATATTGATGCTTCTAATGTGGGAGCAGCCAACTATATAAACCAATTAATAACGAAATCAAAGAAATACATTGAAAAAATGCAGTAATAGTAGAGGACTTTAACACTCCCCTCACTGAAATGGACAGATCATTCAAGCAAAAGATCAATAAGGAAATAAAGGCCTTAAATGACACACTGGACCAGATGGACATCACAGATATATTCAGAACATTGCATCCCAAAGCAAAAGAATACACATTCTTCTCTAGTGCACATGGAACATTCTCCAAAATAGATCACATCATGGGTCATAAATCAGGTCTCAACTGGTATCAAAAGATTGGGATCATTCCCTGCATATTTACAGACCACAATGCTCTGAAGCTAGAACTCAATCACAAGAGGAAATTTGGAAAGAACCCAAATACATAGAGACTAAACAGCATCTTTCTAAAGAATGAATGAGTCAACCAGGAAACTAAAGAAGAATTGAAAAAATTCATGGAAACAAATGATAATAAAACATAACAGTTCAAAATCTGTAGGACACAGCAAAGGCAGTCCTGAGAGGAAAATATATAGCAGTACAAGCCTTTCTCAAGAAACAAGAAAGATCTCAAATACACAACCTAACCCTACACCTAAAGGAGCTGGAGAAAGAACAAAAAAGAAAGCCTAAACCCAGCAGGAGAAGAGGAATCATAAAGATCAGAGCAGAAATCAATGAAATAGAAACCAAAAAAACAATAGAGCAAATCAAAGAAATTAGGAGCTGGTTCTTTGAAAGAATTAATAAGATTGATAAGCCCCCGGCCAGATTTATCAAAAAGAAAAGAGAAAGGACCCAAATAAAATCATGAATGAAAGAGGAGAAATCACAACCAACACCAAAGAAATACAAACAATTATACGAACATACTATGAGCAACTCTACACAAACAAATTTGACAATCTGGAAGAAATGGATGCATTCCTAGAGACATATAAACTACCACAACTGAACCATGAAGAAACAGAAAGCCTGAACAGAACCATAACCAGTAAGGAGATTGAAACAGTAATCAAAAATCTCCAAACAAACAAAAGCCCAGGGCCAGATGGCTTCTCAGGGGAATTCTACCAAACATTTAAAGAAGAATTAATTTCTATTCTTCTGAAACTGTTCCAAAAAATAGAAATGGAAGGAAAACTGCCAAACTCATTTTACGAGGCCAACATCACCTTGATCTCAAAACCAGACAAGGATCCCATCAAAAAAGAGAATTACAGACCAATATCCTTGATGAACACAGATGCGAAAATTCTCACCAAAGTACTAGCCAATAGGATTCAACAGTACATGAAAAGGATTATTCACCAGGACCAAGTAGGATTTATTCCATGCCTGCAATGGTGGTTCAACATCCGCAAATCAATCAATGTGATACAACACATTCATAATAGAAAGAACAAGAACCATATGATACTCTCAATAGATGCTAAAAAAGCATTTGAAAAGTACAGCATCCCTTCCTGATCAAAACTCTTCAAAGTGTAGGGATAGAGGGCACATACCTCAATATTATCAAAGCCATCTATGAAAAACCCACCACAAATATCATTCTCAATGGAGAAAAAGTGAAAACTTTTCCGCTAAGGTCAGGAACACGGCAGGGATGTCCATTATCACCACTGCTATTCAACACAGTACTAGAAGTCCTAGTCTCAGCAATCAGACAACAAAAAGAAATTAAAGGCATCCAAATCGGCAAAGAATAAGTCAACCTATCACTCTATGCAGATGATATGATACTATGTGTGGAAAACCCAAAAGACTCCACTCCAAAACTGCTAGAACTTGTAGAGGAATTTAGTAAAGTGTCAGGATATAAAATCAATGCACAGAAATCAGTTGCATTTCTCTACACCAACAACAAGACAGAAAAAAAGAGAAATTAAGGAGTCAATCCCATTTACACTTGCACCCAAAACTATAACATACCTAGGAATAAACCTAACCAAAGATGCTAATAATCTTTACTCAGAAAACTATAAAGTACTCATGAAAGACATTGAGGAAGACACAAAGAAATGGAAAAATGTTCCATGCTCCTGGATTGGAAGAACAAATATTGTGAAAATGTCTATGCTATCTAAAGCAATCTATACATTTAATGCAATCCTTATCAAAATCCCTCCCATTTTTTTCAAAGAAATGGGACAAAGAATCCTAAAATTTATATGGAACCAGAAAAGACCTCAAATAGCCAAGGGAATATTGAAAAAGAAAGCCAAAGTTGGTGGTATCACTATTCCGGACTTCAAGCTATATTACAAAGCTGTCATCATCAAGACAGTATGGTATTGGCACAAAAACAGACACATAGATCAATGGAACAGAATAGAGAGCCCAAAAATAGACCCTCAACTCTATGGTCAACTAATCTCCAATAAAGCAGGAAACAATGTCCAATGGAAAAAAGACAGCCTCTTCAATAAGTGGTGTTGGGAAAATTGGGCAGCCACATGCAGAAGAATGAAACTGGACCATTTCCTTACACCACACACGAAAATAGAGTCAAAGTGGATGAAGGACCTCAATGTGAGAAAGGAATCCATCAAAATCTTTGAGAAGAACGCAGGTAGCAAACTCTCTGACCTTAGCCACAACAACGTCTTCCTAGGAACATCGCCAAAGGCAAGGGAAGCAAGGGCAAAAATGAACTGTTGGGATTTCATCAAGATCAAAAGCTTTTGCACAGCAAAGGAAACAGTCAACAAAACCAAAAGACAACTGACAGAATGGGAGAAGATATTTGCAAAAGACATATCAGATAAAGGGCTAGTGTCCAAAATCTATAAAGAACTTAGCAAACTCAACACCCAAAGAACAAATAACCCAATCAAGAAATGGGCAAAGGACATGAACAGACATTTCTGCAAAGAACACATCCAGATGGCCAACAGACACACATGAAAAAGTGCTCCACATCACTTGGCATCAGGGAAGTACAAATCAAAACTGCAATGAGATATCACCTCACACCAGTCAGAATGGCTAAAATTAACAAGTCAGGAAATTACAGATGCTGGCGAGGATGCAGAGAAAGGGGAGCCCTCCTACACTGTTGGTGGGAATGCAAGCTGGTGCAACCGCTCTGGAAAACAGCACAGAGGTTCCTCAAAAAGTTGAAAATAGAACTACCCTATCACCCAGCAATTGCACTACTGGGTATTTACCCTAAAGATACAAACGTAGTGATCCGAAGGGGCACGTGCACCCGAATGTTTATAGCAGCAATGTCTACAATAGCCAAACTATGGAAAGAACCTAGATGTGCATCAACAGATGAATGGATAAAGAAGATGTGGTATATATACACAATGGAATACTATGCAGCCATCAAAAGAAATGAAATCTTGCCATTTGCGACGACGTGGATGGAACTAGAGGGTATCATGCTTACTGAAATAAGTCAATCGGAGAAAGACAAGTATCATATGATCTCCCTGATATGAGGAAGTGGAGATGTAACATGGGGGATTGGGGGGGTAGGAAAAGAATAAATGAAACAAGATGGGATCGGAAGGGAGACAAACCATAAGTGACTCTCAATCTCACAAAACAAACTGAGGGTTGCTGTGGGAGGGGGGTCGGCAGAGGGGGGTGGGGTAATGGACACTGGGGAGGATATGTGCTATGATGAGTACTGTGAAGTGTGTAAACCTGGCGATTCATAGACATGTACCCGTGGGGATAAAAATACATTATATGTTTATAAAAAATTAAATTTTTTTTAAAATTAAAAAAAGAGAGAAATTACCAAGATTGTAGCTTTGCTAGGGAAGATTAATTTGTTAACAGTGTCTAGGAAGGACTAGTATGACTTTATATAGTCACAAAAACCAAAGAAAACACTTCTGTTATATAATCAGTCTGAGAATTTCAAAACCTATATAAAACTCAACAAACTGGCAAACATAGCACAGTCGGTCTTTGAGTCTTTTGGAGTATATATCAAATTGAATGGAATCATGCTGGGAAGACTAAGTTTCATGGTCTTTCTTAAGGACATTTTTCTCTATTTACTTGGATTCTGCCCTCTAAAATAAAAAGCAATAGTAGAGTTGAAATCACCTACTATTGGAGAACATTTGACAAATGCAGGACACATTTTGTCTAACACATGATAAGGTAAGTACCTCTTTATTCTTTATGCCCCTGCCAGGGTAAACTGTTACCAGTGTTTAGTAAATTATGTGCTGTATTAAAAATAGTACGAGCTTATTATTCATTATTTGTAATAGATGAGAAAGTTCCCGTGTGTCTCCAACTTGACTACTTCCAACAGAGAAATGGTTTTGATTTATTTGGACTAAAATACTTGGGAGTATAATGGAAGGAGGGTAAGAACTTCTTACTGATTTTTTCCCATTAAACATTCTTGGGTAAACCTGAGAAATTACTCCACAGGATGGATCTTATATTCGTTCAGTAGCCTAAGTTTTCAGTAAGGAGCAAAATTCATCAGCTTAACTCAGATCAGTCTGGGTTGTTTCAATATGGCTGTTTCTATTTATAAATAGGAACACAATCAAGTTGGTTCCTTCTTCCTCCCTGACTGAGACACAGTTTACAAAACACACACATACACATACACACACACACACACACACATATACACACAGAGTCATTACATAATTGCATTGCCAGGAAATCAAAGCATTGCTTTCTGGTGGAGAATAAAAGATCTGTACCTTGACTTACATCTTACTCATCCTAAATCACATCTGCTCTTGGGGGCACTTTCTCCTGGCTGAAGAATTTGCTCTGAAGTTTACTACATTCATGAGAAGGCCACTCCTGCTATTCTGACTATTCGTGTTGTGGTTTTACAGATGTCCTGCAAATGAAAGCCTGCTGCACAACAGGAAGTACCCGCTGCCAAGTCCTTTGGAGAGGAGCAGTGCATCCACAAGAGGATCCAGGTGGTAAGACATTTGAACAAAAGCTTTACACAACCGCCTTTGAAAAGAAGAAAGCAGAAGACAAGGCAGATATTGGCACTCACTCTAACTCTCTGTTCAACTTAATGGCAGCTGCACCAAATGGATATGTGTTCATGCAACTCAATGTTGTGACAGGGTAGTGTCTATGGGAACTTTCCTCTGGAACAAATAAGCTACAAGAGGAACAGGATGAGCACAGGGATAAAAGGGCAAAGACTTTCTTGCAACTTCTTAAAATGGTAAATTTTATTAAAATTGGATCGTTCTTTCTCAAAGCTTGAGAAGAAAAAGGGATATATCAGTGTTATGATACCCATGCTCCACGTAACATCTTTTCTCATATTGCAAGCAGAATGAATTGCAGATAAAGCCAGCACCTGAATCACTCTTTGCCCAGAAGGACTTCTTTCCTTCTGAATTCTCTGCAGCATTCTCTTCCAGTTGGATTTTATCTTCTCCCTTCCAATTCTCTCAGCTTGATTCACATAGGCCATACATAAGGGCTAAACAAAATGTTTTTTGCCTGAGGCAATTAATTTTTTGCCTGGGATAACAAGACAAAACGTGATGCAATTCCTCCCTTGATTTTAAAGTGTTTAGTTATCTTGAAGGCAACTCTCCTCATCCAATAAAAACAGAGAAGGAAAAAGGATGACCTTAAAAAGACATATTTCTGAAACCCAAGATTCTCACACACACAAATGCCTCTGATAATTCTGGGTGTAGACAGATGCTCTCTTCCTTTTTGTGCTTCCCAAACATTCTGTCAATGGTCTATTGTTAAAGTGCGGACTTTCTCCCAGACCACATCCTGTCTGTCTTACACAATGAAAAGCATGCCACTGAAGGAAGCTGAAAGTCCTGTTCTTTGTGGTCTAGAAAGAACTAACTGCACATACCTCAAGGTATCACTTTCAACTCAGGGCCCATAGGAGTCATGCTGGAAATCACCCGATGAACTCAGAGCAATAGGCTACCTTTGTTTGATTGACAACTCTACATCTTCCACACAGAGGGAAGAATACATTCATTATTGTCAACACTGGTTAAAATTGTATGGATAAGGAAAGAGCAGATGCAAATATCTGAACCTCATTAAAAACATCACTTGTTTGAAAAACACAACATCCATAGAAATTACTTGCCATTAAAGAAAATATATGTTGTTATATCCGAACAGAGAACTGACAACGTCTGACACCAAATTGCTAATTAAATAAGGTGATATTTTTAAAATTAATCGAAAATATATTTTCAACTACAGAATTGAAATGAGTAGAGAATTATAAAAAGCCAGAATAAAACTAAAGAGGAAAAACAAGAACATCTGATTCAGAATTAGGGTGACTAACCATCCCAGTTTGTTCTGGACAGCAAGATTCCCAAATTAAGAGATCTGTGCTGATAAAATCAGGACAGTCCCGAGAAAACCAGTACAACTGGTCATCCTAAGTAAACTTGATCAAAATTTTTATTTTAATGGTTTTGTATAGAAGGTACTGATGAGGACAGAAAACAATAACTAAAATCTGTAAAGAAAATGTTGAGAAAGTTGTTATTCAAATTATATAGGAATGTCTCTATAAATGTCCATAGGAAATATTTCTTTATACATGTAGAAACAAAAATGTGACTCTTCTGAGCAAATATTAGCTCATGCTTTAGGCACTGATTAAAAGAGCACTTGCTTAACTTTTATGTATGAGCAACTAGAAAGCTCAAATCCAAATGTGTAGGTGACCTCCAGCTACAATACAAAATATCACAGCACAAATTTGATATATTTTTATATTGCAGCCCTTCCTCTACCATTATCCTTTTCTGTTTTTTTCTTCTTATAATCCCATTTTATTTGCATATGTTTTGAAATCTTCTATGTAGTCTCTGCTTTTTAATTCTACTAAATCCTTTTTTCAAACAAAGCAGGATCTAAATCCATGATTCTAAACTGGGGGCAATTTTTCCCCCAGGGGACAGACCATGTCTGGGGACATTTTTGATTGTCACAACTGGAGGGGATAAATCTATTCTAAATTAAACAAACATACCCCAAATGTATAATAAAAGTAATGATTATTGAAAATCAGAACTGGAATCATTTGTTTTTTTGAGGTAATATTAATTAAAAATGTAATATTGCAATAAAAAAATGAATATAAATTTCTAAAAGAGTCCCAGTTGTTGCAAGCATATTTCCCATAAAGCCTATCATGTTACATACACTCATATATGAATATATACGTGCACACACACACATTTTGCCTTGTGCATGGCAAGTATGCAATAAATAGTTGATGATGGACTAAATGATTAGATGAATGAGTAACAAAGACAAGAAAAGTCACCTAGGATCCACGATGTATACCTAAAAGTGGCCAATGGAGGGATTTTACATTTGTGAAATAGCAGCCTGGTTTTAGAATAGAATAAGTCTAGCCTGAATCAGAGGAAAACAACAGAAAGAACATATTGTTGGAGATGATAAACCTTGTGTTCAATGTAAGAAAGCAACACACAGTGTGGATATCAAAAAGTCAGCCACAGGAAGGAAGAAACAGCTATAAAAAGCAGATGGTTTAAAGAGAAAGGAAATGTGAAACACAACCCCCAAAAATATATGGTTCAAAATAATAACAAAAGGTTCTGGCAAATGTATCACTGTAGAAATTCAATAAACTTTCAAAAAAAAAAAGCACAACAAAATTATATTAAAAATATGAGCATTCAGGGACAGTGAAGAGAAATACATAATGTTTGTGTACTTTTTAGAGTCTAAAAAGTGAGCAATTTAAATTGATCCAAAGCTACAGTAAACCCTGGTAAAGAGAAGTAGAAACCTGAATAGAAAGAGCCCTATAGGGACGCCTGGGTGATTCAGTTGGTTGAGCGGTTGCCTTTGGCCCAGGTCATGATCCCAGGGTCCTGGGATCGAGTCCCACATCGGGCTCCTTGCTTGGCAGGGAGCCTGCTTCTCCCTCTGCCTCTTCCTGCCACTCTGTCTGCCTGTGCTCGCTTGTTCTCTCTCCCTCTCTCTCTGACAAATAAATAAATTTAAAAAAAAAAGAAAGAGTCCTATATGCACAACTAAATTTAAAGACCAATTAAGTCATATAGAAATTTATCTTGAATTTGAAAAGAGGTTGTTTTATGTATTGTTTCTTACAGTTGCATACCATGGTCTGAAAGGATTACCTTGAGTTGCTTCTTTCAATGATGGTGATAGGTTTGTCAATGAACCATTTACATATTCCCACTAGGTCCCCTTTGGAACCAATCTGTAATGTGTTGACAGAAGCTGCATCATGTCTTCAGGCAAGAGAGCAGATACTCCCTCACACAACTATGCAGCCACCCACTGGACCACAGCTAGAAGGCAGCAAATGCCTCCCTCCTGGGGTTATGTCCAAGTCCATCCTGATTCTCTAAATGACCCTTCTAGAATTCACATCTTATACTGCCTTGGATTTCTGGTTCCCAGCTCTACAAAGTTTCCATATCCAGCAAAAGAAGAATGCTAAAACCTGAGTAATGAAGCAAATAGAAACAAAGGCACAGAACAAAGATAGAGTTGCTTTCAGGATGGGAGTTTGGATCAGCAGATTGGAATAGGAGAAACTGAAGTTGGTTATCAAAATTGCAAGGTGGGGAGAAGCCAGAGGAGTCATGAGACCACAGTGAATTTTTTAATGATACTTGTGTATAAATGTACCCAGTCTATTTTTTTTTAAAAGCTAAGTTAAGTGCAAGATTTTCTCTCTGTACACTTAGTGACTTGAGTGCAATTATGGTCCTTCACTTATTCAATGTGTTGTGTTTAAAGAGACATCCCTATATTTCAGGACAACTTGACAATCTGAAAGATACTTTGGATTACCTGAGAATATTTTTAATATGGCAAATTCTTCCTTAATCTTGAAAATCTGACAAATTAGGCAGTCTCTGGCTAATAAACCATTTCCCTTAATTTCGCGGCACACAAGTAGACTAATTCCTAGCCTGTCTCGCAATAGGTTTCATCATCTAAGTTCTGACCAACTCAGAGTTGGTCAGAATGGTAGTGAATGGAAGTGACATGTGAAATTTCTCAGTCTCTTATGCAATCTTCCATTTTTTTCTCTTTCACTAATGGCCGGTTGGAGGTGGGATGATGGATCCTCAAACTGGAAGGGATATGGTTTCCTGAGTTACCGTATACATATGTCAGCAAACTTTTTCCTATAAAGGGTCAGATAGTAAATATTTTAGTCTTTACAGGCGAGACTCTATTGTAATTACTCGGCTATTACAGCACAAAAGCAACCACAGGCCACACACACATCAATGGCATGACAGTGTTCCAATAAAACTTCACTTAATAAAACCAGGCACCAGCCCAGATTTGATCCACAGACCATAGTTCATCAAGCCTCACTATATGGAACAGGTAAATATAAATGAAAAGTAAATTCCTACAGTGTTAAGCCACGGAGACCTTGAGTTCATCTGTTACAGAAGTTAGCATTACTTTAAAACAATGACATGTTGATGGCTCATAAAATTTTACACATTTCATGATGGAAAACCGTAACCTGTCCACCTCAGGTTTTCAGTTTTAAGAGAGTCCTTTATGACACTGAAATAAAACAAAAAGTGATGCTCTGGGGGCACCCGGGTGGCTCAGTGGGTTAAAGCTTCTGCCTTCGGCTCAGGTCATGGTCCCAGAATCCTGGGATCGAGCCCCATATCAGGTTCTCTGCTCAGCAGGGAGCCTGCTTCCCCCCCTCTCTCTGCCTGCCTCTCTGCCTACTTGTGATCTCTCTCTGTCAAGTAAAGAAATAAAATCTAAAAAAATAATTTTTTTTTAAAGTAATGGTCGGTCGTTTTGTTTCTTTTCTTTTGTCTTCTGTTCTTTTCTTTCATGGAGACTGCGTCAGTTATTTTATTGGGAAAATGGTAAATTTTTACCAATGCTTTCTCATCTGGTGACTTTATCTGCAGATAGAATTGCAACACTTTTTAACAAATCATTCCATTTATTGGGAAGAGTGGGGACATCCTGCCATGTATCGAATTAATGAACTCTCCCACAGATACTGAATTTCTCTATTGGTCCTAGTGACCAGAAATTCAAAGAGAAGTACTTTTTTTTTTTAAGATTTTATTTATTTATTTGACAGACAGAGATCACAAGTAGGCAGAGAGGCAGGCAGAGAGGGAGGAGGAAGCAGGCTCCCTGCTGAGCAGAGAGCCCGATGTGGTGCTTGATCCCAGGATCCTGGGATCATGACCTGAGCTGAGGGCAGTGGCTTTAACCCACTGATCCGCCCAGGTGCCCCCGAAAAGTACTTTTTTAAAGCCAAATGGAGCAACAGTGGGGGCTGGGAGAGAGGAAAAATTAAAAGTGAATCTTGTCAAAAATTAATTCATGATTCCTGCAAGTATCCATATTTTTTTTCTTTTTTCCCCTCATTATGTGACTAAGTGTCTACACAGATAAATGAGTAACATTGATTTTGATTATCATTTTTAAATTGTTGTGAGGGAGAGATGGAGAGGGAGACTGACATAGGAGTCAAACACACTGAGGTTGAAATTCCTGCTCTACTTTAGCACCAATCTGAGTTCAATTCCTATATATGTTTAATTATAATAATAAACTGGATATAGGATCTAGAATGTGACTAGTGCTCAAAAAGTATTAGTAATTATCATTAGTTTTAATTGCTATTTGATACCAAGTTCACAAATTATCATTTCCAACCAAACTATAAGTTTTGTGTGAAGAAAAATGTAGCCATCAAAACTTAAAATTCTGTGGATTACTAGTAATTAATAAATGTACTCAAACATCCATTGCTTCTTTTACTAGACTTGTCCCTCTTCCGTTGCTCTATAGCTTGGTCTTTTAGTAAAAATTTTGCTTTATCACACTCTTCCTCACTTCTGTATTTTTTAGCTTCTCTCCCTTCACTTATTCTATCCATGTTTCATTTCATCATCACTTTTCTAAAACATAGACTTATTCGTGACATGTTGGCATCTTCCCCTCCCCACCAAAATAAGTTCAAACAACTTACTGTACATCTAACAGCCATCTTCCCAATGCCTCGACTCAACTTCATCTCTTTAACTTGCATCCTAAATTTTAGGATCGCTGAGTAATTAATGTATACTGTTCCAAACACAACACAATAGTACACATCTTGGTAAATACCTGTCTACTTAAAATGTGTGTTTTTTCCCCCCCAAAATATATCCGGCTGAACAAAGCCACCAGTCAAAACATGGCAGGATTGTTATTTTCCCTGTGCACGGAGAATTAATCACTGCCTTCTTTTTTGTACTACCAGCTCTTACTATCACTAGCTTTTGTGGTAAATTCTCAGATATTTGTATAATATTATATAATAGGTAAGTTGACTACCAAGTACATACTGGATGCTCTGTTGGAATATAATTTATATGCAATATCTCATTTATTCTTCACACTAATTTTATGAGGTAGTTTATATTGTCTGCATTTTGTAAATGAAGAAACTAAGGCTTAAGTACTAATTGACTTACCAAGATTACTGGGTCAGTAAATATTGGACCATTCCAAAAAGAGAATTGTGGTCAGCAGACGTGAAGTGCTGCAAACAGGATGAAAACAAGAGCTAAAATGTGACTAAAAATTAATTAAGTAATTAATTAAAATGTTAATCAAAAAGAGATGTCTTTTCAAAAGCTATTGGTAACCTCCAGGAAAACAGAATAGGAGTCAGAAATCAGAAAAAGTAAAGCAAACACAAAGCCTTGAATAGTGGCACTGAACACATAATAACCTTTCAAGAAATCTATATGGCAAATTATTGATGGATGATCATCTGAAACAGATTGAAGGAAATAATGATAATATTAAAAAATATTAGAGCTGAAACCATAAAACTCCTAGAAGAAAACACAGCCAGTAACCTCTTTAACACCAACCTTACAACATGTATCTAAGTAAGTCTCCGCAGGCAAGTGGAACAAAAGCGAAAGAAAACTACTGGGACTACACCAAATTTAAAAACTTTTTCACAGCAAAGGAAACCTACAAGAAAGGAAACTTTTGAAACAAAAGGCAACCTATAGAATGGCAAACGATATATGCAAACGCTGTATCTGATAAGGGCTTATTATCCAAAAATATAAAGAACTTATATAGCTCAACACCAAAAAAACAAAGAAATGGGCAGAAGACCTGAATAGACATTTTGCCAAAGAAGAAACACAGATGACCAACACACACATGAACAGATGCTCAACATCCCTGATTATAAGGAAAATGCAATTCAAAAGCAATGAGATATTGCCTCAAACTAGTCAGAATGGCTATTATCAAAAAAGACAAGAAATAACAAGTATTGATAAGGATGTGGAGGAAAGGGAACCCGTATACACTGTTGATTTGAATGTAAACTGATACAGCCAGTGTGGAAAACAGTACAGAGGTTCCTCAAAAAAAATTAAAATAGACCATATGATCCAGTAATTCTACTACTGGGTATTACCCAAAGAATATGAAAACACCAATTTGAAAAGATAGATGGACCCCTATGTTTACTGCAACATTATTTCCAATAGTGTAGAAATGGAAACAATCCAAGTGCCCACTGATAGATAAATGGGTAAAGAAGATGTAGTATATGTATGTATATACAATGGAATATTACTCAGCCATAGGAAAGAATGAACTCCTACCATCTGCAACAACATGGGTGGACCCAGAAGGTATTATGCTAAGTGAAATAAGTCATCTGGAGAAAGACAAATATCATATGCTTTCACTTATCTAGGCAAAAAAAAAAAAAAGACCGAGAAAATAAAAAGCAGAAACAGATTCATAAATACAGAGAACAAACTGATGGTTGCTAGAGAAAAGAGGGGTGGAAAGATGGGGAAAATGGGTAAAAGGGAGTAAGAGGTACAGGCTTCCAGTTACAAAATGAACAAGTCATGGGGATGAAGTATACAGCATAGGAGATATATTTAATGATATTGTAATAGCATTGTGTGGTGATGGATAATAGTAAACTTGTGGTGAGCACAGCATAAAGAGCAGGGTTGTTGAACCACTATGTTACACACATGAAACTAAGGTAACACGGGTCAATTATACTTCAATAAAAAATGGCAAAAAAAAAAAAAAAAGCAACAACTTGAGCAATTTTGGAAGCTGAATCTAAAGCACTGCTTCTCAGCTGGGTTTAATTTTGCCCTCTCTCTGGATACGTTTTATAGTGTCTAGAGACATTTTTGTTTGTCACATCTAAAGAATGCTACTGGCATGTAATCAGTAATAGCATGGATGCCGCTATATATTCTATAATAATAAGACTGACCCAGACAACAAAGAATTATCAGGTCCAAAATGTGCCAAGTTTGAAAAATCCCGGTCCAAAGGATCCACTGGAGGAGAGGAAGAAGTTGAAAAAATGAGATAAAAGAGATAACTGCTAGGACAAAATTGGGAAGAAGGAGAAAGGGAGTGGATAATAAAAATGTTACCTTCAGCAAACCCTTATCAAGAGCTATTAACTTCATTTTCGAGGATAAAGACATTGGAGTTTGGAGAATTTAAGTGACTTATCTTTTCAGGATCTAGCAGAAGTTTCAGTCAAATCTCTGAGCTCTAATTTGATGTTCTTTTAACTATGCCATCTAATACATTAAGTTCAAGATTGATGATAATTTTTGGAACTGTCACAGCATACAACCATGAAGCAATTGTGCTTAAAAATTAGTGACACATCTATTGGTTTTATATTTCTACATATATTTATTGCCTTCCTTTATATCAAAGAAAAGAAACATGTCTAGGAGAAAGGTTTAAGAAACTCAGAAGAACATGTTGGGCAAATGGGCATCAAATATATATACAATATTGACAGTTGAAGAACAACAATAAAAAAGTTGTATGAGATTTTCAATAACATTTAATCATTTTTAATTTACCCAAGAATATTTGGTAATTTCATAGTTGAAAGCATGAGATATAATTCTTTAAGGACTTTGTAAAGCACAAACTGAAATAACAAACATAGTATTAAATTGCTACAGCTCTACAAACAGTTACTCAAGAGAATTAAATGTACGATATTGAAAAGGTTAGCATTCTGCCAGTAGAGAAAATGTTAAAACTCAAGGATCATTACAACATTCTTTATACCACTGCTACCACAAAGGCAAAAACAATTAAAACAACCTTTAACAGTTTAACCATGAAACATAGAATATGAGCCATAACCAGAAAAAGAAATACTCATGGTTCTTTAAGTACAAATAAGTAAATGTGCAAACACAGCAGAAACAGACAAAGAAGGCAGAATATCTAGAGAGACCCAAGGGTTGACCTGTGCAGCTGTAGGTCTGGCGAGCTTTGGAAGTGCTACCATGTGAGCGAGCCAACAGGAGTGTCGACAGTCCTCAGCAATCAGGCATCTTCTCCAAGAAGGAAACAGCTGGAGGCCAGAGTCAGTCATATACTTTATTGACATCTGCTGCTATTATTCTATCATGGGGTTTCTTTTATTTATTTCTGTTATTTGAAAAATTCAGTAGAGACCATGTGTCAACTTAATTGTCTTCTGAAAATTCTAGGCACTTGGGCACATGATTTATTTGCAATTCACTAGCAGTGCTAATCAAATATTTAAAACAAACCTTACTAGTCTATATAGAAATCAAGTCAATGAATAGTTCTCTCCCACTGACACAGCAAAGTCTTCACACTGCTGCAGTGTTATTAGATAAGAGTAATGTCTTCTGGAGTCACACAGCCTTGGACTGAATCTCTATTCTACTACACTTTAGCACTGAAATATTCGTAAGTAATATAACCACTATCTGCCTCAGTTTCTTTATCTAGGGAATGAGGGTAATAACAGTGCCTATAACATAGGGATATTGTAGGGACTGATGGGACACTCCATAAAGTGTCTGGCCCACTATCGGCATATAACAAGCCTCTAAAACATTAGTACTAATCCTTTTCTGCTCTGATTTCTCCTAAATAACATTACTGTGTAATTTTGTCTCATTCTATATTAAGAGCCTTCCCCAACATCTATCTAATGAAGTTTGCTTCCATGTATAACCTGACCTAAACCTGTTCCTTTCCATAAACATTATCCTCAAAATATAATGGTTTACTCACTGGGCATTCTCTGCCAATCTTTCATTCAACAAAAGCTTTTTTCTTTTCTATACTTGACTCCTATCTGCCCATTGAAAACCAACTGCTTGGTGAAGTCTTTCCTGAATGCCCAATTCAAAAAGGATTTCTCTCGTCCCTAAAATCGACAAAAATATTGCCCTCAATAGCAATATTATTCATACAATATATTTGCTTGTCTATATTTCTATTCATACTTTAAAAAAAATACTCGACTTAAGGTTTAAGTATCTTCTGTGTTTAAAACATTAGTGCAAACACACTGTGAATGTAATATTAAGAACAAATCTCTACCTTAATTTTCCTTGCAACTGGTAGAATAAAAAAATGAAACAAATGTCCTTACTAACATGGTCAAGGAGGCCTAAAGGCCTCTTGAAAATTCTTTCAAGAATTTCCTTCAGACCCCCCTAACTGGATGCAAACTTTTCTTCCTTTTAACCTCCACAACAATTTGTTTATTCTTTTCTTTAACTTCTGAACTGACTCAGGAATTGGTGAGATTTGGGGGATAAGGCACAGCTACAAAAAAATACTGCAATTACATCATGAAGAGAAAGTATAATGTAATAAACAAAAACAAACAAACAAACAAAAGCTTTGTAGGAGCAAACCTAGATTCAAATTCTGGATTTTGGTACTAGTTAACCATCTGATCTTATGAATGTCTCCCACTCTGAGTTTATTTCTCTATAAATGTGAATAATAAAGCCCTCTTTGAAATGTCATGAGAAAAAAAAAATAAGAAATTTCCTATAAAGAACAAAGTAGGTACTCAAAATTATTTTCTATAATAATGTAAAGAATCTTCAGTTTGGATGGGTAATCAAAGAGGGAAAAGATGAGTGGGCCCAAAACTGAAGAGAAATTGACAGTAAAGAGAGAGAAATGACAGTAAAAAGGAGGAGGAAAAGCGAGGTGGCAGACCGAGCTGGAATGAGGTTGGGGAATCAAAAAAAAAAGCTAATGTGATGGGTATGGCCAGGGGTCTTTCATGAACAAGGATGTCAAATGCTTAATTGCATGCGATTTGCTGAGCTGTGACAAAATAGAAGCCCCTTTCTTCACTTCAATCTCTTGATTCTCAGTTTCCAAAGCAAAGTGACTCTCTTCCTTATTTGGATGAATACCCAGGAAGAATGGAAAAACCAACCATATGAAGAGACACATTAGAAAAGTCAAAGAAAGTAAGAAATCAGAACAAGAAACAGCTGGAGAAATATATAAGTCCTTGAGGTACGGTGATGGAGAGTCCTAATGTATGTGGCATAGAATCTAGAACTAATGTTATTTATTTGTTAAACGACAGTGAGACTAAGTACTCTAAACAACTTGGGACACCCAGGAAGGAGACATCTGGAAAACAGTAGCTAGATGGAACTACAATAGAAGAAAAGGTGTCAACAATTAAAGACTGGAATGGTTGCATAGGCCTTGGAATTGTAAACAACAGGCCGAATGGATGTAGAAGAACCTTTAATGAAGCAGTGTGTCTTTCTAATGGAGCAAAACTCAATTATCCACTCAAGACTGAGAGACAGGTGCCACAAACTTATGGGCAAAAGAGAGAGACAGGTTCCCTGACAATTTCAAGAAACCACCCTACCAGCTATGGACTGCTTACTTTCAGATATCCTTTACACGAGGATATAGGCTAAGCGAAATAAGTCAATCAGAGAAAGACAATTATCATACAATTTTTCTCATATGTGGAATTTAAAAAACAAGACAGAGGATCATAGGGGAAGAGAGGGGAAAAAGAAATTAAGACAAAATCAGAGAGGGAGACAAACCATAAGAGACTCTGAACTCTAGGAAACAAACTGAGGGTTGCTGGAGGGGAAGTGAGTGGTAGATAAGTAACTGGGTGATGGGCACTAAGGAGGGCACTTGATGCAGTGAACACTGGGTGTTATATGCAATAAATGGAATCACTAAACTTTACCTGAAACTAATAATAGAGTATATGCTAATTAACTGAATTTAAAGTTTAAAAAAAGAAAAAGAAATAAATCCCTGTGCTGTTTATCCTATTGTTAAGTTGAGTTTCCTACTATTTGCAGTAAAGTCTGATTATCTCTAATGCAACTTTCTTGGTCATGTCTGTTATTTTCTTCAGTTCTACTTTTTCAAAGTTTATAAAAATCTCTAAATATACTTTTTTGACATTTAAAAATATTCTGAAATGCTGACAAGGCATTCTTTAAATTTGTTTGAAAAAGTTTTTAATCTGCCAAGTGGCATGTTAAAAACATCCTCTAACTACAACACTGCTTACCACAGAGTCTTATTGGAATATCAGACGTGTGATTGATATGTTTATTAACCAAAGAGATGAATCAAAATTCTACTGCAAACACTATTTATGATGCAAAAGTCTTAGGCTAAGGCTGTTTAGCAAAATGGAAGTTTGACTAAACGTGCACATCAGAGGCATGGTCAGCAAAGAAAAAGGGTCTAACTATTCTTTTGATCTAATCCCAACAAGTTGTTGTGGGTACACGGAACATTAAAAAAGAAGTTTGTGGCATTTGCTTTTAATTTTTTTTGCATAAAGTTAAATACTTTTAGTCTTTTGTTAATAATTTATCCTTCCTTTCTTTTACCCTGAATTGCTTACATTAGACTGAGAACTATAAGCCTACAATTAACTTTTTAAAATATTCTATTTAGTTATTTGACAGAGAAAGAGATCACAAGTAGGCAGAATGGCAGGCAAAGAGAGAGGAGGGAAGCAGGCTCCCTGATGAGCAAAGAGCCCAATGCGATGTGGGGCTCCATCCCAGGACCCTGAGATCATGACTTGAGCCAAAGGCAGTGACCTAACCCACAGAGCCACCCAGGCGCCCCCAAGTAATTATCTTTTAACTGATTTTTCTTGCGTGATTGTCTAATGTTTTCTTAAAATACAAAAGGAATAATATAACTTTAGAGCTACAAGTACTTTAAAAATCATTCACTCCACACCTTCTGTTTTAAGACTAAATGATCCAAAAAGACTAATGAACTTAACTAAATCTTTGTCAGAATACTCCTTCATTGATTGATGTTTGATTGATTGATTGATTCATTCATTCATTCATTCATTCATGTATTAATCCATTCAACTACTGTTTAATTCTGAGGCATAAGGCACTGGGCAGCAGGAACTGTATCACAGTATAAATAAGGCCCTGCCATCTGCATATTTTCAGTTCAGTGGGAATAGAAATAAATCATCCAGGTAATTAAAATACAATGTAAATAAATGTGCTTTAACTATTACTACAACCAGAGAATCACAAGAGAGGAAAGTAGAGTAAGGGGTAGCTAGGAAAGACTTTAGGGAAAAATTTGCATTTGGCTGTTTCTTAGAGGACTTGAACAGGTGGAGCTGCACGAATGGAGATTTCAGACCAAAGGGGTGGCTCTTTTTAACCTGTAGATTGGATTTCAATATGATGTTTTTTCTTAAATTATTTTAAAATTGCATTTGGGTGGGAAAGTAAAATCAAAGCAGTCCCTAAACCAGAGGTGAGAACAGCAACTTTGGAAAGCCTGACGTCATAGTTAGTGCTGCATTAAAAGGTGATGTTTATCAGGATACAAGTGGATCTCCCTGAAGTTCAGCAACTGAAAGGCCATGCAAGTGTGCATCTGGAGAAAACAACTGCAGTATGGCTTAGAAACCAAGAGCTATGAGCCACTGCTCAGAAAATATCGTAAATTAAATGCCTGAAAAAGATGTCAGTAATAAGTAAAACAGTAGGGTTTCAATTTACAAGTGAAAATCCAGACAAATGTGCAATATCAAGGAAAATAATTTTTCATTTTTGTTCATAGTGCAATGAATTAAGAAGTCTAAGAGACATATATTCAAAAAGAAAATGTTTAAAATACAAATGGCATTTAGAAAATGTGACAGCATCTGGATGGATTTTAACAGGTAAATCTCCTTCTTTTACAGTGTAATATGCATGAAAAATAGGTTCCTTTTTCTCATATTTGTGACTGTTACGGCTATTAGTAACAAAGTGCTGTCTAAGACTAACGAGGCAACTCATTAATAAATAGTACTGATAACAAACATGCATTTTCAGAGAAATTTGTAAATGACTTTTGTTACAACCATAAATTATCAATACACTTTACATAAGCTAAACATTTAGCTTTTCAGCTGCACAAACTACTTACTTTCTTATACCGGTGTTCCTCTACCACTTCCCATTTCACAACATGCTTTACATTCCACCTACAAGGAAATCTGCATTTTAGCTCTGTAGGTCTGCAAGTAACCTTCAGCTACTAACCTTACTGTCTTCTGTCTCTTTAGCTTTTTCTTGGAGGGGTTTCTTCTCTCCAAATTCACAGGTTGATTTTAATGTGAGCTGACAAGAAAGCATTGAGCTCTCTGTTTCAGTAAGTTCCAAAGGTCCTGAAGAATGGGGCTGTGACCCAGTAGTGCCAAGATTCGGTATCAGAAGAGCAGTATGAACAGGCTTTGACCCAACAGCTGGCTGTCTCAGTTTTGAGGCAACCCCAAGTACAGGCATGGCTTCTATAAAAGTATCTTCTTGCTGCCAAAGAAAATGCTTCTAACCTCAGTCTGGTAGACTCCAACTTTAGTATTTCCAGAACAAATACTTTAAACAAAACTAGCGGTCATCATGATTCAAAAAGAAAAAAAAAAAACCCAATAATATAACTTCCAGGAAGAGGCAAAACTTCCCTTCATCTTTAGTTAAGTATCTTTCTTTCTTGCTGCCTCAAATGGCTTATATTCTCATCATTCTCTCTCTCTCTCCCTCTTAGCCTCGCTCTCTCTCTGTTCAGTGAGTCAGTGCCTATGTAATATTAAATACTCCTCTGGGGAGTAAGCTTTTCTTGAAGGTAACTGTTACAAAGCTCCTTCTCTAGGATTAAAGAGCTCCTAGTTATATTTTTTCCTCCCACTACAGCAGTCTGAATCTGAGCGCTGAGAATAAAAGAGAGGAGAGGAACAAAAGGAAAAGTCCTCAGTCCAACTGTCAAGGCAGCCAAAAGACCACAATAGTGGAAGGACAGGAGTTTTCCTGACTTCAGAAATAACCAGCCTACATTCTCTTTTTAAAGAAGACTGTATTTCCCCCCGTTAAAAAAAAGGGGGGGAATGGACACGATTAATGGCCAAAACAAACAGCTGTTGGAAGAACTTTTAGCCCGGAAACAATCTCAGCAATGAAGCTGTTTGTCTGATTTCCAGCTATTTTTCACTACTGACAGCCATGAACCACTGAACCACTGTGCTCATTCTGTTTTATCCCATGAAATCAGGGTAACTTCATGCCACACTGCAACAAGCTAAATGTGTTAAATCACTCGGCAGACTATACCTGCCTAGGTTATGAAAATACAGTAAATGTGGATGGCAAGACTAGATATATCGCAATTATTGTTCTAAATTTAATAACAATAATGATAATAATATTCACAGCTAACATGTATGTGTAATGTTTTATATAGCAGTTACTTCACATTTAACCAGTGGGACCACTCAAGAATAGGCACACTTATTCTCTCCACTACAGAGAAAGGATAAGACTCAGATTCATATAAGTAATTTGACCAAAGTCATGAGGTTAAAAAGGGCAAGGGCCTGTACTCTTTAGAGTAACTTAAGAAACCACCTTAGAAACAATTTAAAATAATGCTGTTATTCAAGCTCTTTAGATCCAAACTAAAATCTTAATGTACTAAATATCCAAATATATACTCAGTGACTATGAACAATGATGCTTCTATCCATAAAATTATTTTATTATACTTTGATTATGTTCTATTTCTGGTAAAAGCATGTCTAAATCCATAACAAGGCAAGGGGTAAGTTTTTAAGAAATATCTGAGATGCTGGGGCGCCTGGGGTGGCTCAGTTGGTTAAGCGACTGCCTTCAGCTCAGGTCATGATCCTGGAGTCCCGGGATCGAGTCCCACATTGGATTCCCAGCTCCACAGGGAGTCTGCTTCTCCCTCTGACCTTCTCCTCATCCATGATCTCTCTCACTGTCTCTCTCTCTCAAATAAATAAATAAAATGTTTAAAAATTAAAAAAAAAAAGAAATATCTGAGATGCATGCAATAATGTCTTTAAAGTAGCTGCACTTAGAGAATGGGTATATTGATAAATTCCTCCAATCATTTAGTAAATATCATATTTATGTGATGGTGTTGAAATTTCAAGAGTATTACCTAATAACAGGAATTTATTTCTTATACCTTGTGTTTTTGTCGAAGATTCTAAGACACAGATGTACTCCTTTTTTTTCTTTATTTAGAAAATCTATGCTATAGTCATGAAATACTTTAAGAATTAGTAATATTATAAGTGACGTTCCTAGAAAAAGGAGTGGACATTTAATGGACATTCAATAAATAATAGCAATTATAAGAATCATAACTATTACTGTAGAAAATAATTTCTCTATTGTAAGAAATTATTTTTCTACTACTTCCAACTCTATAAATTATTTTGTAGTTTTAGGTAAGAAGCAGTAATTTACAGATAAAAGCTAATAATTAAAGTTGAATTTGTATGTTCTTTTGATATAAACATGGAATAAATTCAAATACAAATTAGAAATCTTGCCAACTGTAAAAAAGAAAGTAACTCAAGTGGGATTTACTCAATTGTATTGTAAGAAACAAATACAACACTAGAGGCAAGAAAGACATGATCACTCTGAGGAAGTAACTTACTTTATAATTAACAAGCCATTAACACACCATCCCTTCCAGAGACTGTAAGATATTGCGAAGCAGGATATACTCATGTTCCTAAAATGGGGTTTAAAGTATTTGAGAAGACACATGCATCCTGCAATCCCCACATAGCAAACAAAATGGCATACCCCAAATAATAGGACTTGTGGGGAAAATAGCTTCTGGGAAGACCACTGAAAACATGCAACTTTGGGAACAGATCATTAGCAAACATAATATTTGTACCTTGGAAGATGATCTGGACCACCCAAGCAAGATCAGCCCAGAGTCTAAAAACAAACAAGCAAACAAACAAAAAACAAAGCAAACAACAATGCTTCACAATTGAGGGGAATGACTGGCAATATGTTAATTAGAATTGGTAGGAAAAGGGGCACCTGGGTGGCTCAGTGGGTTAAAGCCTCTGCCTTCGGCTCAGGTCATGGTCTCAGGGTCCGGGAATTGAGCCCCGTGTCGGGCTCTCTGCTCAGCAGGGAGCCTGCTTCCTTCTCTCTCTCTGCCTGCCTCTCTGCCTACTTGCGATTTCTCTCTATCAAATAAATAAATAAAATCGTAAAAAAAAAAAAAAGAATTGGTAGGAAAAATCCAGCTGGAAGGCAAACTCTGAGCCAACAGGCTTGCCACTGAAATGGGCACAGGGTGGGGGGCAATGCAACTGCAAATATTTAAGAGCCACATAAGACAAGGGGTATGTTCCTTTGGCCATAGAGCCCCTGATATAGGTACTTGGCTTTTTAAAAATTTTCTTAAAACCAAAAGGGCCGCCATTGACTATTTAAATCAGAGCTAAGGGCCTTCTTTTTCCACCCAAGGTTATAATTCAACTCTGACTATTCTTCCCCCTTGGGGACATAAATCACATATAAAGCTTTGCAACTTCTACATTACACTAACATAATTCTATTTACCAATTGCAGGTGCGCTAATTGGTATTTTAGAAACATATGCCAGAGCAGAACACACTGTAATTCCCAATATAATCAAATTGAAAAAAGCAAAAATAATAAAAACAGTGCTTACAGTCAGTAAGATGTCTTTTCACTTTGAAACACCTTTTTTTCTTTTAAGATTTTATTTATTTGATAGACAGAGATTACAAGTAGGCAGAGAGGCAGGCAGAGAGAGAGGGGGAAGCAGGCTCCCCGGTGAGCAGAGAGCACTACGCGGGGCTCCATCCCAGGACCCTGAGACCATGACCTGAGCCGAAGGTAGAGGCTTTAACCCACTGAGCCACCCAGGCGCCCCATGAAACACCTTTTGCTTATTGGATGATATCATTTCACTGAAATATAGGGTTGAAAACAATTGCCACTGTTGACCAATTCTACGAAATAACATCTACCACCAAGAGCAATAAAAACTAATTTATTCTAGAGAATTTTTGGTGTGCCAAGAACTGTCATTCCATTCCATCCTAAAAAAACATCACCTTTGAGTAGGTGATGACAAAGGCCTGGAAGAGTTAAACAGTTAGCTTAAAGTCACAGAAAATGGTTTTTATTAATTAGTCGATTTATGTATTTGAGAGAGAGAGAGAAAGAGAAGACGTGAGCACGTGATAAAGGGGAGGTGCAGGGGAGGGGAAAAGGGAGGAAGGAAGAATCTCAAGCAGACTCCACACTGAGCACAGTAGGGCTTGATCTCACAACCCTGAGATCATGACCTGAGCCAAAACCAAGTGTCCAATGCTTAACCTACTGAGCTAGCCAGATTCCCCTCTCTCCCTCTGCCTGCCTCTCTGTCTACTTGTGATTTGTCTGTCAAAAAAATAAACAAATCTTTAAAGCCAAGCTGAGTTTCAGGCAATAAGAGAATTACAACCTAGCTGAATTATAACATTAGTGATTTTAAAAATAAATAATAAAACTTCATGAAATGGACAATTTGCTATTATTTATTTATAAGAAAGAGAGAAAGAAAAAATAACCAACTACCAAACAACACTAAGAACATGCTTACAAAAGGACAAAATATAAAATATGATCGGCTACTCAATTCGGAGGTTTGCTAAAATAAAGAGAGTCACATTTCCATGAAATAAAATTACATATAAAATTCAGCAATTCTAAAGAAATAATTCAATGTAACCAGAACTACAGCAAGATGGAAAATTTCCTTCATCCTAAAAAGTTCTTTCCCTGCCAACACAGGCAACCAAAGAAGTATTTTCTGACATTAGTTTTATTTTTTCTAGAATTCCTTTTAATTGAAATTATGCAGTATTCTAGTGTCTGGTCTTTTTCACTTCGCATAATATTTTGAGATTTATCCATGTTATGTGGATCAAGGATTCTTCTTTTTGTATGGTTTAGATGTGTTCCACTGTGTGGATATAGCACAACTTGTTTATGCATTCACCAGTTGGAGGATATTATTAATAAAGATCTACTAATATTTGAATAGTTTTGCGGTGATATTTATCATATGTTTGCATGGATAAATAACTAGGAGGAAATTGATGGCTTATTTGATAAGTAAAGTATTAAACTGTATTAAGAAACTGTTAGCCATCTTTCAAACATACCATTTGACCTGCCGCTAGCGATATACACAAGTTTTAGTTGCTCCACGAACTCACCAATACTTCATATTGCAAATCTTTAATTTTAGCCATTCTAGTGAGGTGCAATGGTATATAAGTGCAGTTTTAATTTAAATTTTTTCTAATAATTTATTTCCATTGAGTGTATTTTTATGTTTATTTGTCATGCAATCCATGTATCATCTTTGATTGAAATGTCTATTTAAAATGTTTGCTCATTTTTTAAAAAAATCTTACTATTGAGTTTCAATAGCTCTTTACATATTTTGGAAACACATGTTTTCTTAGATAGACACTTTAAAAACATTTTCTCCCAGTTTGTACAAGGTTCTTAAGAGAAAATTCTCCATATATTTCTCACGTTTTTGCAGACCTGGCACCAAACACCATAACTGACTTCACTTTTATGCTGAAATATGTTTTCAAGAATTTTTCTTGTTTTCAAGCAAACAGGCATGGAAGATAGAAGAAAATAGGCTTGAAAGATAAAAATGGTGGGCATTTCCCTCTGAAGCAAAGAGTAGTCTTATTTACTGCCTGTTATAAAAAAGATAATGCATCCCACAAACTAAAAATGTCAGGCAGCTTTGCTCACAACTAATTATAAAAGATTTGTGCTCCTTAGGTTCAAAGTTTCTCTTCTATAACCCAATTCAAGGCATGTGCAGACATCCTCTGGTCCTTATCACATTGTCCTGTAGGAAATGGGGCTTGAGGAACTTGCACGAGAAGATGTGATATTCTCCTATTGCTATTGCTGTAAGTAATAAATTGACCCTGGTCTCTAAGGGAGGAGTGTAATGTCCTCTGCCAGGTAGTGTGTTTCAGCATCTTTTATGAAGATGCATCATGTTAGCTTATTGGCTTGTAAACAGAGTAAATCCCAGACCCTTCATAGCTCTTGACACCCATCTGTTATCTTAATATTGTCTTTGAACAATATTGTCAGTTTTTGCTTTATGTGTTTTAAAGTTTTATCATTGGCCTTACGTACATTAAAGACTATTATTTCCCCCTGATGAATTGACTCCTTTAACATACTTAATGGAAAATCTTTATTTTTATTTGTTAATATTTCTTATTCTGAAGTCTATTTTCAAAATATATGATGATTCTTTTGATTACTGTTTGGTAGAACTTTTCCATTTTTTTACTTTGAATATTTATCTTTAAAAGTAAAGTGGATTTCCAGCAGATGATGCATATTTCACCCTGTTCTTTGATTCTGTCTGACAATCTATGCCTCTCAATTGGAATTTTTAAGCCATTTCAAATACATGTAACTATGAAGATAATTGGTTTAAGTCTACCATATGCCATTATTTTTCTATTTGTTCGTTATTGTTTTTCCCCTTTACTGCCTTCTTTGGATCAATTAATTTTTTAAACTAAGTTAGAAATTTTCCTTCAGTATTTTCTTTCAGTATTTTAAAGATGTCTCTGTTTTTAACGTGCATGGTTTCTAAGAAGTCAGTTGTAATTCTCATCTCTGTTCCTCTCTATGTACTGTGACTATTTTATTCAGCTTCTGTTTATTTTTTTCCCTTTTACTCATTTTTACTATGTTTCTTCTATTTTGTGTTCATTGAACTTCTTTATAGCTTTGTCAAATTGGAGAAATTTTTGACTATTATTTTAAAAAGTATTTGCCTACTTCCCTCTTTCTTTCTGGGGCACTCATTACACATGTGTTGAACCATTTGGTTTTCGTCCATAGGTTACTAATGCTCTGTTTATTCTTTTTTTTTTTAAGATATTATTTATTTGAGAGAGTGAGAGAGTATGAAAGGAGAGAGGGTCAGAGGGAGAAGCAGATTCGCCCCTGAGTGGGGAGCCCGATGCGGGACTCCATCCTGGGACTCTGGGATCATGACCTGAACCCAAGGCAGGCAGTCACTTGATCAACAGAGCCACCCACGTGCCTGTCTGTTTATTCTTTAAATCTTTTTAACTCTATTACTCATTTTGCATTCAATTAGCTTCTGCCTCTATATTTTCAAATACACCAGTCTACTTCTACAATATTTAATCTGTTGTTAAGCTCATCCAGTGAATTCTATTTCAGATAATACATTTTAAGTCTCTAGAAGTTCCACTGAGTGGAACTTATGATCAGCCTTTCTCTTCTCATCATACTTATGTTTTCTTCTACCTTCATGAATTTAGGGGCATATTTATAGTAGCTGTTTAACATTCTTGTCCACTGATTTAATCATCTCTGTCATCTTGGGGTATATCTATTAATGGATCTTTTTTGCTTCGGGATATGAGTCATTGTTACACTACTTTTTGCAAGCCTGGTAATTTTTTACTGCATGTTAGACATTTTGAATTATACATTGGTGTGTGATGGATTTTAAGGTGTGTTTGACTTTGTAACAGTACACAATTAAGCCACTTTTGAAACTTTATTATAAGCTATGTTGAAGAAAGCACAGAGAAGCTTATTGTTAAGAACTAATTTAATACCACTCCTAAAGAAATACACTTTCTTGAACTCTAACAAATGCCTCACGCCTTATGTGGTTTCTCTACTTTCAACTGGGGGAAATCCCAAGTATTCTTAGACTTGTGTGAGTTCTAGGAATGGTTTATCATATGGCTTCTGGTGCTTCTTTCCTTGGCCTTTGCTTGTTTCCTCTCAGACATGCACAGTTTTTTCCCTCTATGAAACACTGAGGGAAACATCTAAGTTTTCAGTGTCCATTCTCATTCTCTCATTCTTTCTCTCTCCCATTCATTTTCTTTCTCTCTCTCTCCACAGTTTTTCTTTTCTAATACACTGTCTGAAAAATGGCAGACCTCTATACTATCCTGAACTTTGATTTCAGTCTCTATAACTCAGCATGACTCCTGAATTTTATTTGAGTTTTCCATCTCTACTCTGTGATCTGGAGATTATCTCCAGAAATTCAGCTGACACAATAGGATTCTCCTTTTATTATCCTTCTCTCAGAAATCATAGAGCTGTGCTACCTTTTGTCCAGAGGCTGAATAATATTGTTTTAAACACTCTTGTCCAGTTTCTAGTTGTTTCAGGTATGACATTGTATCAGATCCCTCTTAGTTTACAAGGGCTAGAAGCATAAGTAAAGTGTTATAGTCTTACTTCTTTTTTTTTCTTCAATCCATCCTGAAAACATACTGGGTTAGTTTTTCACATTAGATCTCAAAAACTTCCACTGGTTTTTTAGTTTCCTTCATCTAGCTAAGAACTAAACCTTAGGGAAGAAATATTTTGTACTGAGGGCTTGCAAAATGTTTGACTGACTGAATTAGATTGTCTTCCAAGTCTAAGGAGGAAATATAAATAATAAAAAAAAAAGATATAGTGATTATGGAGTTAAAACTATTCTCCAGACTTGTCTTGAAACACTTAAAACACTGAGGTCTATTTTAGAATATCTCTTGCCAGAATCCCTATTGGCATCATTTTTTTTCAGGGATCTGGGAAAAATCTGATACATAGAGAAGTATTAGATGTATGGTATATTTAAGAGGGCAATAAGCCAAGATATGCCTTTATTGTGGTACTGAGAATGGGAAAAGAAGGGAAACCAGCTGTCTAAAACATAAAGGCAGGTGATGAGTACAAAGAAGCCAATAATAAAACAGTTAATAGACATTTGGAAATGCACACGATGCCCATTAAAATGAGGAACAACTCAGGAAAGGTGGAAGCTGCTTATATCTGCTCTATGGCATACATTTACCATTTTACAGGCTTCCTTACAATATGCTACTGATATAGTTAATTGAGCAAATAAAACTCATCAAATTCAGAAGGCTGCTTAACCATGAAGTATAATGAAAAGCAAATGTAGTGAACTTTGAAATGGCATTGCATGTTAGACTCTCCCTTTTTAGAATATCATCCCCCAGAATAAAAAAATACATACATCTGGAGAAAGGACAGCTATTTTATTAAAACAAAATCTCTTCGATAGTCTTGCCAGATACATTTCAGTGCTCCAACAAGGCAGTAGACCCTACAAATCTAAAGAAACATTCAAAAAGGACACTGACAACTTTTAAAATCATTATATTTGAAAGAACTGTTCTTGTTGGCATGCATGTACAAAAATACATTGTGTTATAAAAGTAAATAAGGGCATCTTAACCCAAATCATGAGAGTTTGCTCCTGGGAAGTGCAGCCAAATAATTTTGGGAATAACAATATATAAAACGTTATTTTATAAAAGTATCTTTTTTCACTACTGTTCCCTTGCCACTTTTATTACTTTCAGCTAGTTTTGAATATTATATAAAATAACATTTGCTTAAAATAAAAAGGGATGACCCATCAAAATATAACTGCTTAAAAGGTAAAAATAAAAATGCTGCTTGCAAAGGTTGTACACTGTAGTTGTGAAGAATCTGTAGGAATATCACTTGGAATACCGCATATTCTTACATGCCAAACAGCCCAGGACATGTAATATAACCACTGCCCTTACTCTTTCAGAGTAAAAGTGTTAACGATCCTCTGCTTTATTTAAAAAAACAAAACAAAACTGAGAGTGCCTCGGGTTTCTTTTAAGAACTGACAAGAAATATTTTCTAAAGTTCTCTTTTTAAGCTACTTATTTTTATGTTTTAACACAGGGTAGCAATATAATCACCTGTGATTTCAACTCAAAAACTGAATTACATAAATTGCTGCCTGTGATCAGAAGATATTTCCCTTAGTTCCAGCAAAGGGAATTTTAGATATGCTAACATTCATATCCAATCTACAAGACCACCCAGAAAACCCACTCAAATTAAGAGTTTCACAAAGGTGGTCTTTATCGAATCATGCAACATTTTACTGAGAACTCTGGGGATATTTCAAAATAGCTGTGTGCATGGGGCCCAAGGAGTAGAGCAGGAGGAAGATATTGGGAGATTCAGCAAGATCTGCTTATTATGCAACCTACCTGAAGACATGGACAAGAGAATGGGGGATTAGATGTGTGAAAAGGAAAACATGGGGTTTACTGATTAACCTCCTACTATTCTGAGTATATTATTCAGCTGTTTGGTCAGCAACACAAAATTCTGTATATGTTCTAAGCATCTGTTTAATCCACTGAGCAAAATTAGTGATCCTGGGCCACCACTTGAGGTTGTAGTGCCTTTTACATCTGGAGTGCGGCAGGGTCCAATGTTCTCAGCTATATACAATGCCCCTATTTTCAATTGCCCAGAAATATGATGAGACCAATAACTGAGAACCATGTTCGTCTGTCAGGAATATCTCATCCATTAGATTCAGAAATATATAGAAAATAGACCATCAAGAGGAGCAAGCTTTGAACACATCCCTAGAAGAGAAAATCTGAGTGAATGAATTTGAAGATTTCCTCTTCCTTCTTATCTGCCTTCAACAGAATAATCTTCTTTATGTATTTTCTTTTACTGACATTATTTTTACCCTGCTTCGCCATCTGTTTTCTGTGCCAATTAGTTTTCTCAATCAAATGATGCGGTCGTTTTATTCACTTCCGTATTAGCTGAGTCTCAAGGGTTCCTTTTCTTGAAATTTCAGAATGAAAGGATGATTTCTGATAGCAATAGAGGCTGTTGTCTAACTCTTTCTTACATATTCTTTGATTATTGGTTTTATGAACAACATATATGTTAACCTAAAATATCTCCTTCCCGTTCTAAATGCTTAAACAGTGAAAATGACTGAATAGAAAAGCGTAATGTTGAAAAAGTATGACAGATTTCTGTAAAGATGATTTTTAATTCAAGAACTTTTTTATCATCAAGATAAGATACATAGAATGAGCTTCTTATTTTTAGCAAAGTTGAAATTTTAGACTAAGACTACGATTTCTATTTGTGCTCTTAATCTTTCACCCTGCACTCATATATGCTTGCTAAACATTTTTACAACATTCTGTTTCTTATATCCCTACAATGCTTCCACAAAATATTTCGAAGCTTTAACGGGTGGGCAAGGATGAAAATAGAAAAAAAGAAAAAGATAACTAAGCTTAATATCCAAAATTTTAGTCTATATTTCTTATTCAATAGCTACAATTTTTGTACATTTTCTCTACAATGAATTGGAGAGAGTCTACAAACTTAAAAGAAGTGAGAATGAAGAAAATTTTGCTGATAATCTGCTATTTGTAGCTGGTGATAAATAATATTTTTATCTAATAGAAGAGGAAGTTCAACTCTTAGTAACCTCAGATTAAAATTCTCATTATTAATCAACTCTTGTACATTTAGGATGAGTAGCATATGTATACCATAGTTATGTTAGTATTCAGTTCAGGCATAAAGGCAAAAGGGAGTGAGGTGAGGGGGAACCAATAAAAATATTTAGAAGATTCCCACTGGTCTCATAAAAAGTTCCCAGATACATCTATTGCTGCCATGAGCCTTCTCTTTGCCAAGTTCTATAATAGCAACAAGAAGCTTTTGAAATCAATCAATTCCACTATCACTGACAGATATCATCTCAGTCACTGGAAAGGCCTGCAATGGATTTTAAGAATACAGAGGAAATTTGCACAGCCAAAATAAAATGAAATAAAGTACCATTAGATTTGCTGAAAATGAGATGGGCTGAAATCTATCAACAACGGGTACAAAACATATAGCATGTGAACTTGGAATATAGAATTAGGAAAATAAGTAATTTGCTAACTTTTAAAATAATATGACTTTTCATTAATTAAATCTGGCTATTAATGGGTATATTTATTTTCATATTCTTTAACACAAATAAACCAAAATCCCTCATATATATTTCTGAAATGTATAGAATAAAAGCTTCTTCTCCCAAATTCATGTAGGATAAAAGGTAAAATGTCAAAGATGAAAAATAGTCTATTATTTGTCTCCTCTACCAGAAACACTTGCTGATGGACTCCATCAGATATTAACCTGGATTCTTGCAAATGCAATGGCTTACTCCTGCCTTTCCTAACAGAAGTGTTAATTTTTACATGAGGCCATTGAAAACAAATGGTGTTAGCATTCACATACTCTCAATCCTGGGTACCACACAGCCAACTTCCCACACTTTGCAACAAAAAACAGGCAAACAAAGCAAAACAAAACTCTTGAAGAAACATAAATGGAAAGTTTCATAATTCTAATTGCATAGGATAGATTCATCTCCCATAAAGCCAATTTCCTTGTTTCCTATTAAACATTAAAATTGTTAATTAGAAATATATCATTTTCATAGGACAGTTTTAAAAACCATTCCCGAAAGTACATGCATGCTCGAAGTTTTATTTCTGTAATTCTTTCTGGAATAATGGCATATTTGCATTTTCTACCGTACATATTCCAGATTCTCATGAAACAAGATATTTGGAATTTCTCTGAGAAGAACATTAGGAAAAATAACTTCAATTGTATGTATTACTAAGAGTTATTTAAATTATTAAACTCCCATTTTCTTTGAAATTGCCTTTTGTTTATATTCATCAAAAAGGAATCCTTAACTTTCTCCTGCCCATGTGCTTTCTTGTTGTCTTGCTCGCTCTCTCTCTCTCTCTCTCTCACACACACACACACACACACACACACACACGCAGAGCCTTATTTCCACATATATTTATTTCACCGCATCTCAGCTACTAATTCACCTGCTTAATGCATCTCACTTAAAAGTACTTTCTGAAGAGCCTGGAACTACTAAATGATGAAATCAGATTCTACGGATGTAGGCCTCTTCATACTGCTGAGGAAATATGCAAAAATATTGCCTGATCTCTGGAAGATTCTTAGAAACCCATTTCCCCAGTTGAATTTACCGCTGAGGGTTAAACGAAGATAAATGGGAGAACAGCACGGGTCTTTTCCCCACCAGCTTGCATCCCTCAGCTGGGTTTTAAGAACTATCTTACATAGCAAGCATGTGGAGACCATAACTGCTACAGTGTACATAAACAAGAAAAATAATGAAAATAACACACCATGAAAACTATAATAAAGGTGAAATGACCATTTAATTGCACATCTGGCAACGCCAAGCAGTGCAAAAGAGAAAACGCTTTGCTGGAGAAACCTCAGGAGAACTTAACATTTGCCTCTGCAGTAAAAAAGCAGAGTGTGGTCTTGACAGGAGCACTAGAACTTTGCAGAGCATTTTAATCAACAAGTAATGCTGTCAAGGACACTTTACAGGAAAAAAAAAAAGGAAATAAAGAAAGAAAGAGACTTTTTTTAATATTAAGTAAACTCAGCAGCTTTTCCTCTTGAGTTTTTCTCCAGAGGATTTGATTTAAACAAAGCATCTCTGGCACAGAATAAGGCTTATTATTCCTTCACAGACTATTCACTGCAAGTGTGAAATTACCAGTAAATCTTAAAGAAGGTAGAGCAATTTCAGGCAATGCTAAACAGGGAGCTCCATTTCCATGAGCTTTAAAGTCTGCCTCTTCTCTCTCTGTCCCATTTACATTTTACTGGGGCCATTTCTTCCTTTGCGTTTGAGACCCTACATAAATTCCAAAAAATATACCCCCAATGTCTACGGTAAACGAGGGTCAATAAAGAGCCAATCAGAAGATGCAAAGAGCATGATAACAGATTAGAAAGGAAGAGGTAAAAACAACGAAAATAAAAGAAGCAAGCACAGTCTGATGGTAGGAGGTAAAACACCAGCTCTGCAGGTATACCTTCACCAGATCCAGCTTGTTAATTAGCAAGAATTCACAGCAAGAAACACATATTTGGAACTTGACCACTCTCTCTCTCAACTTTAAGCTTTAAAAGTTCACTGAAAAACAAGCACTTTGTCCATCGTTTAGGGATCATACAGATGCTTAGAATTGAGCAGAAACATAAAACCTTGTACCTCCATTACTTATTTCAAATAATATTTTACATATTTGCCTTTTAATAAAAATTTAACTTTTTCTCCAATCCTGGCTTAGGGAAGAGGGCGGAGGGGTGGCAAATAATAATAAAACAAAATAAACATAAAGCAAAGTAGAACAAGATAATGTGCCTGTCAGGGATAGTGCAAGCCTGCCATGTGCACTGGGGGTGCAGGAAGAAGAGAGCTAAGCCAGTGTGGGGCCCACAGCTGGGGTATGAGGGTGATGCAGAGAACTGTGCTTGTCAGAGGCTACCTGGTGGTGTCACCTTCCTTCCTCCAGTCATTTGTACTTGCCCCGAATAAAGATGCAGGGTTTCTGGAGTGTCCTGAATGATACATTTATAGGAAAGTAAGCAAAAGGAAATAAATTCCATTATCAGAGCCTATCTAAAAATATTGACTCAGTACCAACTCTTTTCTGAAAATGAGAACAGTGATTTTCCGGTACACTCACTTTTAGAAAGGCTGACAAAGTCCTTCTTTTCACAAACATGCGCCTTCTCTGATGGAGCTAACACATTTATTTACATATCGACCACATTGGGGGATGGTCAATAACTCTGAAAATCTACATGAATACATTAGATGATATAATAAGTCTATCTATGCTTCCAGACTTTCTGCTTCTGGTATATTTAACAGCTTTTATTCTTAATCCTTTTCCCACAAATATCACATTCATCTCCCCCAACACATCTTGGTAATTATCCACGAATCTCCTATCCATTCTTAATTATTCTTCCCTCAAGTTTCTTCCGGCCTTTGAAATTCTATCTTCTATTTCCTCAATACTCCTGCTTTTATTCCCTGCATTCTAAAATCACTTGATATATGAATCTAGCTCAATATATAATTTAATGCTTTTCAGTTCCTCACCTCCCCTGGTGTACACTTAAATATTAAGAGGTTCCAAAATACCATAAATTAGCAATAAAAAGTTATCCAGTTTTCCTTAGACATCAGATTATTATTTTATTGGAATATCTAAAAATTGTTAAGTACCACACCCAAGTTCTAGTTTTGATAGATCATACTTGGCAATCTAAAAATTACAGTGTACTGTTCAGAAAGGATGTGGAGATGAGATGTATGAGAAAAAAATATCTGATGAATTATGACAACTCAGGAAGCCATGACCACACTCTATATTAAAACTAAACTTTCGAAAATCATGTGATAATTATATGAGACTATGACATAATTTTAAAAGCTGCAATTTACTAGAGATCATACACACAACAATTTAGAAAGCTGTTCATCGGGGCATATATCAGGATTTTTCTGCTGCATTATATTTAACCTAGCTAATCATAGAAGAGACCAATAGCCTCTCCAAACATTTAAAAGGAAAGGCGAATATTTATTGTATGCTCCTGAAAATACATACGCTGTCATCCTAGCATTGAGAAAACAGGAGCATCATCACACAGCAGTGTCTTCCTAGAACAAGATATTCAAGTTTCACCACTTGGATTTTTCAAGTGATTGCATCACCGCCCACTCAGGTTCATCCTGCTCAAGGCAGATCTTCATTGGCTTCTATATGGACAATAGAAGAAACCGTGATGCCGTCAATAACAAGATTGCACTGAGCTAAATAGTGGCTATGACTGAAATTGCTCTCTGCAATTTATGTGCTTTTTGCATTATTTATTTATTCAGACTAGAATTTTACTTTGAAATAATGAAGAACATCTGACTTGTGGTGAACAGGGCCAGAACTAAAATTCAAGCAATGTGTAATCCTTCCAGCAGCAGTGCTCAGCACCTTGTCCATGACACTGCTCTACTCGGACGTGCCTAACAGTTCCCGTCACAGACGGCTTTCAAGGACCCTTCCCTTATCAGTGCCAGCTCAAATGATAGCAAAATCAGTACAGCTTGCTGCGCGCATCTCCGCTCTCCGGGAAAATAAAAATTTCTCTTCCTCTCCCCAAAGTGGGGATCGCACTCAAGGCGCTCTTGAAGTTTCCGACCTCCCTGATTCACAGAACCAGCAGCAGCATTCCAATCACAAGCCAGCGTAGAGATGGTCTTGGATGTAAGCTGGTACCTCCAGTGTTTTACTGTTTGGCTCTTGTTGGTTTTCAACCACAGGTGAGTCCCACTAATGGGCAATTCCTGTCTCATAAAGGAGGAAAGTAGGCCTGTGCTAGTGAAGACTCCCATTCTCAGGTTACACACTGCTTCCCCACAGTTTCTTAGTCCATTTCATCGAACCCGGTTTTCTTCCCCCCTCCTTCTGTAACTGCCTCTGCTTACCACACATCAGTTGTTTTTATTGGCTCTAACCCAGCCCATCCTTTTGAATTCAGCCTCCTCTCCCAGTTGTTGTTTTCTTGGTATAACATTTCCAATAAAGATCTCCATTGCTTTGGTGTCACTTTATTTATTTCTCTTTTAATTTGCATGGTGTAGAGTTTGGTGGAAGTAGAGTTCAATGCCAGACCACGGCAGAGAAAGCAGGACATCTGACTTGGAGACCACAGTTTCCCAAAGGATTAAGAAATCTGTCATAGGAAGGGAAATGCTAAGAGCTGTTGGGATGTTCTCCCAAAAACAGAGTTTTCCTTCAACTTATGAAAGGCCATGCGTCTTCTTGGGCATTGACACATCACCACCTCTGAAAGATCAAACTTGTGACTGTTCATAAACCTCTTGCATGACTTTAGGTCAGTGTCTTTAACATTGTCTGGCTTCAGAATCACCTGGAGAGTTTGCTATAGCACGGATGGCTAGGCCCCACCCTCAGGGCCTCTGAAATGGTTGATCTAGGTCCTGAGGATTTGCTTCTCTAGCAAGTTCCTAAATGCCGTTGATCTCAGGACCATACCCTGTGAACCACTGTTTTATAGTGTACCATAAAAAGCAGAGCAAGAAACAGGATCTACTTCTAAAAATAACTTAGATGCATTTACATTACATGTCAAAAAAAAAAAAAAACCCACAAAAACGAATGATATGAGGACATTGGAGTTTTAAAATTTGCGACTCTTTACTGAAATATTTTTGATTAGCACCAGACTTTAATCTTTCAAGTACCTGCTATTAGTTACATGAACCAATCTAGTACTGGCCATGTGGTTGCTGACCAGTCACATCCTTATGCTCCTTTTTGAACCATCGCTTAGGATACACATCTGTTCTCTCTTCTCTAAGCCCTTTTGTTTGGATGTGTTCTTTCTCCCAGGCTACTTTCTATGGGATGGCTTTAGAATTAGGGATAGATCCTTCATGTGTGACTCTAACTACTGGAAGGAGGATGCAAAGTTAGTTGCTAACCAAACTGACAGAAAAGCTAAATCAACGAAACCTGGCGATATGAGTGGCAGGAACTAATGGGCACTTTCAGGGCCTCCTAAAATCAATTCCAGATTTGTCTTTTACTCTGCTTAAAGATCACGTTCTTATGAAAGAAATTTGATTCATGAAACTTGGGTCACATTCCTATCCCTCAGCCAGGAAAAGTAAAGTACCTTGATATATCATCCCATCAAGACAGTATCTAATTGCAATGGCTAGTTTCCAAAAGTAAATGAGGGTGCTATCAGCAAAAGAATTAGCAATAAATGTCGGGCAGGTGAAAACAAAAGATGTTCAATGCACACAGTTTCCTTGCTTGTATATAAACTGCCTCGGTCCCAATGGTTGAGAGAATCCCATTACCTATAAGAGTTCAGTGACTTTTTATTTATATAGATTGTCTGTATCAATTCTTGAGTTTTATTCAGTGATCAAATGTGGTTTTTTATTATATTAGAAATAAAGTTCCTCAGTATTTGATTGGGACTAAATCTCTGATCTCTGAAGTGGTCATGGAAATCAGGGTAGGAAGAAGACATTTATTAAATTGCATTTCATTATTTAAGTTATTTATCATCATGTTTGACAAGCTAAATGGTTGGGTTTCCATCAGAATAGGATTTCCAGATATTTCCAGTCCAAGGAGGGTATAAAGCAAGTCGAAGGACTAGAACTGGAAGTTGACGTTTGTTCCAATTAAAGAATTTCAATTGCGTGGAGTTTAGCAACAGGATATGGATTGTTATTTCAGGCTAGGGACAGTAAAAGAAAACAATGGAAAATACACATCTCACAGAATGAAGGAATCCAAGGAGAATGGAAAAATTTTTTTCTATGCTTATGTTTACCAATTTACTGAAAATTATGAAGACACGTCAAGTCAAGGTTGAGGGTAAATAAAAATATGTTGACAATGGAATCAGGACTCATCAGTTAATTAATCAGCATCTCCTAAGAATAACCTTAATTGATGACCAATTTAGAGTATTATGAAGATAAAATGGTAAGAGTTCAAATAAAACAAGAAGTAAACTTCAATTTTAAATTCATATACAGTAGAAAATAATTATAATGGGATAGTTTTATGAAAGAAACAATCATAAAGCTAAAAACGGGTTTTCCATTAATGTAAAAATTTAAACTGAATACAGTTTTAATATTCACAAAATGATCTTTTCTTAGTATATCAAATAAATAGTAGGTCATAATTTGTCCCAAAATCACTATCATGTCATAAAAATATGATCCAGCAATTTCACTCCTGGACAGATACCCCAAAGAATTAAAAACAGATACTAAAAAATCACATGCACATGCATGGTCATAGCAGCACTATTCATAATAGTTAAAAGGTGGAAACAGACCAAAGGTCCATCAACAGATGAGTGGAAAAACAAATTGTGGTATATACATACAATAAAATATGCACCCATAAAAAGGAATGAAGCACTGATATATGCTACAAATTGAATGAACCTTGAAAACATTATGGTGAGTGAAAGAAGCCAGACACAAAGCTTATACAGCACAGGATTCCAACTTCTATGAAATATCCAGAAGAGGTAAACACATAGAGACAGAATGCAGACTGGTGGTTGCCAGGGACTGGGAAGAAAGAGGAAATGGGGACCAACTGCTTAATGATTACAGGTTTCCTTTTGAGGTGACTGAAAACCTTAGATTGAGCTGGTCGCCACACAACACTGGCAATGTGCTAAACGCCACTGAATTGTTCACTTCAAAATCGTTAACTTTGTGTTATCTTATTTTACATCACCCCACTAAATGTCTCTCTTCCTTTTTTCCACTTATCCATGTCCTTGTCCTCTAGAGCCAGTTCAAATACCATTTACTTACTAGGAACTTCCTTGACAATTCCAAACCCGTTAACCTTCACTTTCCCAAGTGTTTATGTTGCATTTCACAGTCAGTCATTCCATCAGTGGATATTTATTAAGAACCTACCATGTTTTGGGCACTGTAAAGACTTTTAGTGAACCTGTTCTGACAACTGGAAAGAATTATTTAATCAAACTAAAGAAAGCCTAGCATCAAACCAACAAAAGTGCTTTAATAAAAAGAAACATTCCTTAAGACATAAAACTAAATAACCTGGCTGAGATTTGGTGGAGGGTAGTGATCAGCAAAGACTTCTCTTAATACATGTTTTATCATATGCTCTCTTAAATATGAATAACTATAATTAATTTTTGTAATTAAATTATAATATCCTAGCGGTCAGGAGCTTTTATATACTAGAAAATGTGGCCAGGAACTATGCAAATTATCACTCACAATTGATACTGAGGAGCGCCTGAGTGGCTCAGTTGGTTGAGAGTCTGCCTTCAGCTAAGGTCATGATCCCAGGGTCCTGGGAGTAAGCCTGAGAAGGGCTCCTTGCTCAGCGTGGAGTCTGTGGCTCCCTCTGCCTATACCCTTCCCTCTTGCTTTCTCCCTCTCTCAAAGAAACAGATAAAATCTTAAAAAAAAAAAAAAAAAGTGATACTGAAAAAAATGGAAGAATGGTAAATGATGAGTAGACATTCATGGACAATAAAAACAGAGGGTGAAGAACTGTACTTAGGGAAATTTGTAGTAGTAGCTAAAAACCACAATACTAGTTAATGCTTTATTCTTACAGTTTTAAAAATTCATCCACTATGCATGTTTACATGTCATTTTTGAGACAAATCTCTTAAATTGAAAAGGTTAAATTTTTGCATTTAAGAATTCTAATTGCTTGGAATATTTATTATCAGTAGTCATATCAGGGGAATCTGATTATAAAGGTATTTGTTTTATGTTTTATCATTGTTTGCACGTTTTAAAATGAGCAAGTATTTTGAATTAAAATAAGAAAACTTAAGAAAATGGATTTACGAAAAAGAAAATTTGTGACAATTAGAAAGAAACCTTAATTTGAATATTGGCCTACTTTTATTCATAGTGTCTAGGCAAAAATATTTGTTAAGTAAAAAGAATTAAAACATTTTTTCCTTTAAAATATTTTCTTATAGATTTACTTTATTTAGTACTCTTTATTCCTTTGTGTATACTTAATTTTCCACTTGAATTATTTTTCATTCATTAAAAGATTTGTTTGTTCATTTTAGAGAGAGAGACAGAGTACACAGTGAGGAGGGGCAGAGGGAGAAGGGGAGAGAGCCTTACTAGCCTCCCTGGTAAGCATGAAGCCCAATGCAAGGCCCAATCCTATGACCCTGAGATCATGGCCTGAGCCAAAATCAAGAGTTGGATGCTCAACCAACTGAGCCACCTTAGTGCCCCAAGAATAAAACATTTTTAAGAAATGCATTTGCAGACATTGTGCCTGAAATTTCTTAGTTCTACTTTAATTTTTCTAAAAAAACTGTTTAAACCTGGAAAAGAAAATCTGTTCAAGCCCTTGTTGATCTGTAAGACTGCCTTAAGTTTTAAAATATTTTCTCATTCTAAAAGTTATCACGCTATTAATGAAATCATGTACTATTTTAAACCAATCAATTATTCATTGAGAACAGATCAGATTATTAATTGACATAAAAACATGTTCCTTATACATAGAAATGTGTAAAATAACTAAGAAATTCAGAAAACAGACCAACAGAAATAGAAATTAAACTGAAAAAGAAGGCAAAACCTGGATCAATCTTGAGCAGAACAGTTTGAATAGTCAGGCATTTGAGAATCTGGTTTTAATAGATCCTTAATTTAATATTTTTACAACAGCAAAGGTGACAAGCCAATAAAAATATTTGGCAATTCAATTTTTGCTGCATTGGAGCAACCAGGAACCCAACCAAAGGCAGATCTGATACAAAAACCAAGTACCTATCTGCCAAACATTAAAGCCAAAATGATTTGTAATTCACCGTGGAAAAAGCCACACAACAGTGGTTTTGCTGTGAAATGGAAATTAGCTATGTAACCCAATTTAAATGACAGAGTTCAAATATAAAGAATAAACAGTTCACATCAATAAAGCATTTTTTATTATGCACTTTTTCATAATTAAAAAAATCAAGAAAGATTGTAACTAATTCCTCAGGCTCACTGGCTAAAACATAAAATAATAAAGCAAGCAAGAAGGCTAGGCAGTGTGATATATGCTATTAAAATGTCATTGAACATAGGATGTTATATAATAAATGTACCCTTCTAAATGATCTTAAGAAGTTTTCAAGTATTAAGTAAATAAGAAGAATGTAGTTTTTAAAGTTCTTTTAGGCTTCATTAACATAATTTATTTCCAGGACGTTTACACTACCCTAGGATCCATTTCTAGAAACTAATTATTTGAATATCTCAGAAAAGGGTTCTGTTTTACTTTTGAATACCTAAGAATAATAACAAACACATTTCTTCTTTTTCCTTATTTCCTTCCTAAAAATTTACAGATAACACTGATTGAGCTATAAATGTAAACCACACAGTTAATAAAATATAAAATTCATAACACACGTGGGGCAGCAGAGTGGCTATATTGGCTAGGCGACTGCCTTCAGCTCAGGTCATGATCCTAGAGTGCCAGGACTGAGTCTTGCATCGGGCTCCCTGCTCAGTGGGGAGTCTGCTTCTCCCTCTGCCTGCTGCTCCCCTTGACTGTGTTCTCTGTCCCCCTCTCTCATTCTGTCTCTTAAATAAATGAATAAAAAAAATCTTTAAAATTCTTGATAAACTTAACTCTCAAATCTCCTATGTTTCATTTTCTAGAGTCAATTATTGTGGGAAGATTGATTACATTTACTATAAAAAGTTACACAAATCTTTTTAGCTTATTCCTGTCCAGTAACAGGAACATCTAGACTATGTTTGGGCTAAGAGAAAAGAGAAGAAAAAGGTAACATAGGTAGCATTAAAATCTATCCCAAGCCCTGTGGGCAAGAATCCTTTCCCAAATTCTTATATTTATGCAATACTTTAATGACGGAAGCTTATTGTAAAAGATGGATTATTTTAAATAGTGGCTTTGGCCAGTTTTATCTCTATAGATACAATTCAAGGATGTTCAAAATGGGGACCCTGAGAGGCTAAATGACCATCCATCCATTCACTCATTTATTAAATATCCAGTTAGCAACAACTATAAGCAAACGTGCTATAAAAAGAGTGAGAGACAGAAGACATGGCATCTCTCACGAAGTAACTTACTAACTAAAAAGAAAGCTTAAACAAGGACCTTTTCATTTAGAAATCCCTGAAGAGGGAAGATGAAAAGGTGCTACACACAAAAGGCTGGAGAATGGAATAACTCTAGGACATGAAAGGCAGGACTCAGTTCTTCCAGGTAATATCCTGAAGTCTTGGGGAGCAACTTAGAAAAAGCACATCGAGTTGTATTAGTAAGAACAAAACCCCAAAAAGTAAAATTTAACTTTATATACTCAGTTTTCCAATTTTGTACGGAGCACATTACTTTTTTAGAGCTTTAGTATAAAACATATTCCAAGTTTAATTTTTATTTTCTAAAAAAAGAATTTTTAAAAATACTAATGTTTTCTAAGTCTCTGAAAATCAGTACTGTAAGCACGTACTATCAAGAGAGAAATTTCCAGGGGCACCTGAGTGGCTCAGTGGGTTAAAGCCTCTCCCTTCGGCTCAGGTCATGATCCCAGGGTCCTGGGATAGAGCCCTGCATCGGGCTCTCTGTTCAGCGGAGAGCCTGCTTCCCCTCTCTCTCTGCCTGCCTCTCTACCTACTTGTGATCTCTCTCTCTGTCAAATAAATAAATAAAATCTTTAAAAAAAAAAGAGAGAGAGAGAGAAATTTCCAAAGGTTCTGGAACAGCCAGACTTCTCACCTTCTGGATGTATGTATGTGCAAGAGAGATAAAAAGAAATAGTAAGGGGCACCTGGGTGGCTCAGTGGGTTAAAGCCTCTGCTTTTGGCTCAGGTCATGATCCCAGAGTCCTGGGATAGAGCACCACATCTGGCTCTCTGCTCAGCAGGGAGCCTGCTTCCTCCTCTCTCTGCCTGCCTCTCTGCCTACTTGTGATCTCTGCCTGTCAAATAAATAAATAAAATCTTAAAAAAAAAAAAAAAGAAATGGTAAGACTGTGGATTTGGAAAATAGGAGAGGAAATTAAAATTCACATAATTAATTTAAGATCAATACATATCCAAGCCACTTTCAGTCAAGGTTTAATTTTGTTTACAGTTTGTTTCATGTATTCTACATGATTATAGAAATGACATATACAGTATGTTACATGATCATATAATTGGGAGAAAGGAATTGCCACTGACTAATGTCTATGTGACAGCCACTCTGCCAAGTTGCTTTCATATACTTAGTTCACTGAATCCTCAACCACCAAACTCTGAGGGAGAGTATATCAATTTGTTGTTGTGGTTGGACTAAGATCCTGTAGGATTAAGTGCTGTACTCAAGGTTAGTCTGGATTAGAATCTAGATTAAAGAATATTTGTTTTTTCAGACTCTAATGCTCAGGTACTTTAATGCTCTAATACTCAAAGCAAAGAAACAGAGAAAAGATGGCTGTCATGCTTTTTCTAATTCCTCTTTAACAAAATTATAGTATAAACTGAATAATCAGTGTTCTAAAAAGTGATGAGGACCATCCTAGAGGAAAAAAGGAACTTTAAAGAAAAAAAATCTAAGAACCTCTCTTAAACAGCACAGAAATAAATAAGGGGTTTTCTATTCATGTGTTTCATCTCACATATCTATATTTACTAAAAAGCAGATCTGAAAAATATTCTCCTAATTAATTCTTCAAAACTTATTTTGATATAAACTCAGATATATAGGCAATTTAACAGATGTCAGAGTGTGTTCTTACTTCGTATTTTAAAAGAACAGTTTCATGTCTTGCTAATTTTGGCCATTCTAACTGGTGTGAGGTGGTATCTCAATGTGGTTTTAATTTGAATCTCCCTGATGGCTAGTGATGATGAACATTTTTTCATGTGTCTGATAGCCATTTCTATGTCTTCATTGGAGAAGTGTCTGTTCATGTCTTCTGCCCATTTTTTGACATGATTATCTGTTTTGTATGTGTTGAGTTTGAGAAGTTCTTTATAGATCCTGGATATCAACCTTTTGCCTGTACTGTCATTTGCAAATATCTTCTCCCATTCCGTGGGTTGCCTCTTTGTTTTGTTGACTGTTTCCTTTGCTGTGCAGAAGATTTTGATCTTGATGAAGTCCCAAAAGTTCATTTTTGCTTTTGTTTCCTTTGCCTTTGGAGACATATCTTGAAAGAAGTTGCTGTGGCTGTTATCGAAGAGGTTACTGCCTATGTTCTCCTCTAGGATTCTGATGGATTCCTGTCTCACGTTGAGGTCCTTTATCCATTTCGAGTTTATCTTTGTGTATGGTGTAAGAGAGTGGTCGAGTTCCATTCTTCTACATATAGCTGTCCAATTTTCCCAGCACCATTTATTGAAGAGACTATCTTTTTTCCACTGTATATTTTTTCCTGCTTTGTCGAAGATTATTTGACCATAGAGTTGAGGGTCCATATCTGGGCTCTCTAC